>OY783199.1:13784076-13831531 GCA_963678675.1 Xiphydria camelus | reverse complement strand
AGAGAGAGAGAGAGAGAGAGAGGAGAGAGAGAGAGAGAGAGTGAGAGATGGAGAAGAGAGAGAGAGAGAGAGAGAGAGGGAGAGAGAGAGAGAGAGAGAGAGAGAGAGAAGATGAGAGAGAGAGGAGAGAGAGAGAGAGAGAGAGAGAGAGAGAGAGAGAGAGAGAGAGAGAGAGAGAGAGAGAGAGAGAGAGAGAGAGAGAGAGAGAGAGAGAGAGAGAGAGAGAGAGAGAGGGAGAGAGCGCCCTGAAGTACCGTAGCACTAAAGACTTCCAATCGATTGCTCTGCTCCATCCGAAGGTTCTCCTCGTATTTACCTGGAGAGCGACGCGTATCGCCTCTCACCACAGACATATCCCTATAAATGAATATAAACGTGGATTTGGAGGAATAAATGAATCATTTATTTGTCCAACTGTTGTGTGAATCATTGAAACCCAACCACTCTACAAATAGTCTATTTCCGCGTCTCTTGAGCACCCGCTCCACGAGGTATACGTCGGGATGTTTGACTGCGGCGAGTTCCTCCTCGTAGAAAGCACCTTCTATGAGTTGATCTTGATAATTCTTTAGTCGGTACGTCACTGGATCGGTGTTTTTTACCCCAGCAATGGTGAATATCTCCGTAGTCCAGTTATATGTATAACCCTTCTCGAAGACATGCTTGAACTTGCTGACATGTACTTTGTCGCTGAATCGGAACTTTGGCTTCTTCTTCTTCTTCCACATCCCTGCGTTATGATTCTTGTACACGTGTCGCAACAGCTGTTGGGTGTTTTGAGCGGTGACCTCACGCGGTTTCATCCCGATGGTTCGATGTTTGCTGTCATTGTAGGCGGACACCAAGTCGGGCAAAATGTCCGTCCACTTGTAATTTCCGCGTAGACTGAATTGCATTCACATTTTGCTCTTCAGGGTGCGATTGAAACGCTCGCAGATGGATGCTTTCAGGTTGCTGAAGGTCGAGTACAGGTTGATGACGTGTCGCTGCATGAGAGTCTTGAACTTAGCGTTGTAGAATTCCTTGCCAGAGTCGACTTGCAGGTTCTTCGGTGTACGGCCCTGCTCGAGAACAGTCTTCATGGCGACCGTAACATCATTGGCATTCTTGCTCTTGGATGGCACGGCCCAGGCGAATTTCGAAAATACATCGCAGAAAGTGGTGTCCACCGTTAGCTCTCGCGTAAGCTGACATGTCGACGAGATCCGCCTGCCAGGTCTCATCCAGACCGCGAACGTCAACACACCGACGCGGGAAGTTTCTTCTTGCTGGCTTATGAAGTTCCAGCACCACAGCTAACTTCTCTTCGCCCATTTGTCCTCCAGTGCTCTCAATCGGGCATCCAACCGATTAATGAGCTCGGAACTCTTCAGCGTCAAATTATGACTCGTTTCTCTATCCATGTGCTGCTTCCTCAGACTCTCTTGCAAGTCTCGAATCATTTGATTTGCATCGCTCAAGGACTCTGCAGCAGACAGTTGGAGATTTCGGATCATTGCATTCGTGGTTTGAATTTCCTGCCGTATCAGACCCTGCGCGGCACTCAATGTAACTGCATCGCGCGGTCGTGTGGGATGGGCGATATTGCACAGTCTCTTGTTCCCCACATCATACTGTCCATCGTCGGTGAATTTGAATCCCTCGCCGGTAGGTCCCGGAGGGCCATGTTCACTTCTACTGTTCAACTGTCGTCCGAACAAGTCGATGCTCATGATGGTACTGATGAAGAAACATCGTGTGATCCCACTAATAGATGATGCCGGCTTCACGCAATTCCTCGATGATGGATATGATCTCGTTGGAGTGACCCGAGTTACCGGCAGCCTGAGACGCTAGCAGTAGACGAAGGGGATCCACGAGTTCGTTGGGATCGTCCCAGTACGTATAATCCACTCGTTTGTTACTCTCGGCGACCATGTATCGTGGTAGGCCTGCTCCTTTGCGTTTCGGTGACTCAGCGCGGTAGCCGATCGCTCTGGCGATAATGCTGTTGAACTTGATGTTCTTGGTATCGCGTATCTCTTCATTTGTGTGGTAATACTTTCTGTGCGCATTCGTCGCGAGCATGATTTTTCCATAATTGTTCAGATCATCCTGACTCACGAGGGTCTCGTTGGGTGTCTTTCTGAATAGCAGCTCCATCATACCAGTTGTGTTCGGATAAACTACATCACCCACGTGAATGAGTTTATGTTTGAAGACTATCGGAGAATAGCCAATCATCAACTTTCCTCCGATGAGCTCGCGCACACCGTAAGTCGTGTCCAAATCTTTCGTTTCCAACTTTCTCAAGTACTTCCACGCAAAGTCATCCTCTTCCTCCTCCTCCTCCTCTTCCGCCTCCTCCTCCCCCTCCCCCTCCACCTTTTCATCCTCAATGTCATCCGTTGTCGTCTGAGGCTGCATTGCGTCTACCTCAAACTGCGACTCCTCCTTCTCCCGCTTCGGTTCACCCTTGACGGACACCATGGACCGAGAGGTATCAATCAATTTCTGCAGGGGGTTCACCATAGGTTTGAAGACTTCACTCATCACGCGTTCGGTGCTCTCTCTGCCCAGTTTTATCGTTCGATGCTTTCGTCGAATCGCATCGCTGGCTTTCGCGATTTGACGCAAGACGTCCTTCTCCTTGTGTATCTCGCTGTTCATGTTGATGCAACCGGATGCGAGAGTCGACTGATCAACGCTTCAACAATCACTGCACATTTATCAGGTTCACGAAGCAGTCGAAACCCCTTCTGTATCTGCCCTCGTTGAGCTCCCGATCCTTGTCGATAACAACAAATCCGTACTTGTCGGCATTCCAACAAACGAAGCATATGTCCTTGAACTTCGCGTAAGACATGTCCGTGTTTACGTGATCGTTGTAAACGTGTCGGAGGTTCATGTCATCCTGCCGGAAGAGCACCAGCGGGTTGGCATTATCGCGCACCAGGTGCTTGGGAATGCGGGTGTACGTCTGACAGAGGTAGAAGCAGTCGACGTCCCTGTGTCGACCCATGCAGAAAAAGGCTCTGATGCCGTCTTGCTTCTCGCAAGCAACATCGTCGAAGATCATTATCGAGTTTGGACGCGTCTCTTCCGGTGACAGCACCTGCTCGTGCTCGTTGAGGGGATGGTACTTGATACCGTCCACCGAATCGGGCAGTTTTTCCAGGAACCTGTACTTGGGCTGATTGAGCAATTTCGAGTAGACGTACACGTTCTCGAATCTCAGTCCATCGGGGTTGTCACGAAGGTGAGCAGCGCGTTCGTCTTGCCGCAGTTGGATGACCCGCAAAACACCGCCCGCACGCTATTTGGCAGCAAATCACCATGCCGCTTCTTCTTCTTCTTCTCGGCACTCGGTTGCGCGAGCTCGTCAAAGTTCATCACGGGCAGTCTCGTGGACTGTTCGTCGAATCGCAGTTCGGTCATGACTGGTGCGAAAGCTATAAGTATCGCGTTCATATAGATTGGTCCTTCAGTTACACCCCGAACATGATCGTGCACAGATCGCGCAAACGACGTGGTAAGGGTCTCGTCAACAGCCTCATCAACAAACTACCCGTCGAGTTGCATATCCCGGGGTACCAGTACTGCGGACCGAGCACGAGGTTGGCCGAGAGGCTCGCGCGAGGCGACCCGGGGATCAATCCCCTCGACACGGCTTGCAAGGAGCACGACATCGCCTACTCGAGAAACCGGGAGAATCTCGAAGCGAGGAGTCGGGCGGACAAGGTGCTCGCGGCGAAGGCCTTGCGACGTGTATTCGCCAAAGACGCGAGCATTGCCGAGAAAGCGGCAGCACTGGCTGTATCGAACACCATGTATGTCAAGAAAAAACTTGGAATGGGTCTCAAGGAGAAGAAGAAGAAGAGGAAACTTCGAATGGACTCGAAGAAGAAGAAGCCTTCAGCCACGTTGATGAAGATCGTCGACGCGGCGAAGAAGTCCATGCTCCCCAGCAAGAATGCGCTCGCAGTCGTCAGATCGGCCCTTCGAGGTGCACGTGAGGCTGTCAAGAGAGCCGGTGGAAGATCCAAAGTGCGATCTCCACGCATTCTACCCATGCCTCCGAAAATTGGCGGTTTCCTGCCATTCCTCGTTCCGCTATTCGCGGGTCTCAGTGCAACCGGAGCGTTAGCAGGTGGCACTGCTGGAATCGTCAAGGCTGTAAACGATGCGAGTGCCGCCAAGCGACAGCTGGCGGAAAGTCAGAGACACAACCAGACGATGGAAGCCATCGCTCTGGGTAGAGGACTTCACCTGAAACCATACAGACGTAGCCTGGGACTTCATCTGCAACCACATCCAAAAAACCAATAGTGACACTGCCCCGCCGAGCGCTAACCGATGCGGACTTGCAAAAGTATGCGAGAATCTGGAAGATTCCACACTTTCGCGGAGTCTTCATGCGAAACACCCTACCCAGAAGTGGACCTCGAAGGTGCGAAACAGCCATCGTTAACCTCGACGACGCGAGCGGTCCTGGAACTCACTGGGTCGCCTACCGAAAGGTTGGCAACGACGTCGTGTACTTTGACAGTTTCGGCAATCTACGTCCACCGCCGGATCTCATGACGTATCTCGGCGTTGGCAGTCTCAAGTACAATCACGAGCGGTATCAGGACTACGGCATTTTTGAGAGTGTGGACATTTGTGCCTCAAGTTCTTGAGTGAGCAGCTGCTATAAAACGTTTGCGTGCCCATTGACACCTGACAGTCATGGGGGAATCATTCACGCTGACTCTATCGGGAACGTCCTCGGTGCTCGAGGCGCAGTACTTTCCACCCATCGAACTCTCACCCCTCAAGAGCTACACACTCGGATTGGTGGAACTGCTGACCTTCAACTCGATACCCAACATAGACGTTGGCAACAATAAGCTGCACGTTGGTCAAGGAAAGGTGGTTGTCATGCCCACCGGTAGCTATGAGATTGAGGACATTGAGAGCTACATGCAAAAGGCGCTTCTCGACCAGAATATCGTCATCAACATCAAGCCCAACAATAACACGCTTCACAACGAAGTCAAGTGCAGTCACGACGTGGACTTTCGACCGGACGACAGCATTGGCCGGCTGTTGGGTTTCACACCGCGCATTCTGGAGGCGAACGTCAATCATCAATCCGATCTACCTGTGACTATTCTCAAGGCCAACGCGCTGAGAGTCGAGTGCAGCATAACCGCGGGTGCCTTCATCAACGAGCGCAGAGTGCACACCATCCACGAATTTTTCCCCAGCGTTCCGCCGGGATATAAGATCGTGGAGGTGCCGACCCACGTCATTTATCTGCCGATCGCCGTTCGAGCAATAAACCATATTCAGCTGCGATTGGTCGATCAGGACGGGGACTTGGTGAATTTCCGCGGGGAAGTTATAACCCTGAGACTGCACGTCAAATCATCATCGCGATGGGGATCGTTTACCATGGACGAGGATACAAGAGTGAACCAACATGCCGAGACACCATCAGTCGTCGAGTGCCTCTCAGAGTGCTAACACGTCCGAATCTGGAGCTACTGACGAGTCTGGGGCTACGAGTGAAAGCAACCAGCGGAAGAGGAAGAAGACTGGGGAAGTAAAAGTACGATTTTGCTGCTGCACCTTTATCGTCTACGCAGTACCATGGAGGAGGAGATCATAACCGTTCACACACCGATCGTCTTCGACGAGTCCATCGCCCACTGCGAAGTGCATGCTCACCAACCCTAAACCTCGTCAACCTTCAACAACAGCGACAAAATTCGCATCGCCATTCAACACCAGGATGTGTATCTGTTACCGAGCAGAAGCTCGCTGCACGTGCACGGTCGGCTCTTGAAGGCTGATGGATCTGCGGTCGCTGCAAACACCGCACTCGTTAACAGCGGCATCTGTCATCTCTTCGAGGAGATACGCTACGAGCTCAACGCCGTCGAGATCGATCGAAGCAAGAATGTCGGACTGACGAGCCTCATGAAGGGCTTCGTGTCCCTGAGCCCCGGTCAGCGTTCACTGCTGGAGAACGCCGGCTGGCTCGATATCAGGGAAAGCAAGAAGCTGACCAACGGTGAAGGCTACTTTGACGTCTCCATACCGCTGAGCTTGATGCTCGGTTTCGCCGAAGACTACCGACGAATAGTCGTCAACGCCAAGCACGAGTTGATTCTCACACGGGCAAACGCGATGCGAATGCCGTCGTACAGTCAACCGAGGAAGTCTTCAAGATTGCAATACTAAAGGTGGAGTGGATGATGCCGTACATCAGGGTCTCGGACCAGCGAAAGATTCAGCTGCTAAACTTTATCGCCAATGATGCACCCATCTTCATGAGCTTTTGCACGTGGGAGCTGTACGAGTATCCCATGCTTCCACGCACCTCTAAGCACGTGTGGACCGTGAAGACCTCGACGCAGTTGGAGAAACCGCGTTACGTCGTACTGGGCTTCCAAATCGGGCGAAAGAACAAGAAGAACAAGAACGCGAGTCGATTCGACCACTGCAACATCAGAGACGTCAAGCTGTTCTTGAACTCGCAGTGCTATCCCTATGGAAACCTCAATCTCGACATGGGACACAATCAGTACGCCCTGCTGTACGAGATGTACGCCAATTTTCAGACCACATACTACGGCAAGGAGTCCCAACCGTTGCTGAGCAAAGATGATTTCCTCGAATACGCACCACTCGTCGTCATCGATTGTTCGAAGCAAAACGAGTCGGTGAAATCGGGACCGGTGGACGTGCGTCTGGAGTTCGAAGCGAGCGCAAATTTCCCCGTTGATACTGCAGCGTACTACCTTATCTTGCACGACCGCATAGTGGAATACCGACCAATCAGCGGTGTGGTAAATAGACTGGCATAGCTCCAAGGAGTTTAGTTCCACCATGGAAGTCGTGGTGGACGTATAGGGCTTCCAGATGCCCCACAACCGATTCGTGGCGAAGGAACTTGCCGTGCTCACCCTCAACTCTAAGCCACGGGAAGCCACGACTTTCCTATTCAAACCGCCGGTTCCTTGGTGGGAACTACCCACGATGTATCACCGCAGCAATTCCTGGTTGCAACGTAACTTCCATGGACTTTCGTGGAATTCTGGGGACGTGCCGTACATCATGATTGAAAATGTGCTCGGACCTCATCTACATGGCATCCCCACGGTGTATGTGAAGAGCGAGGAGAAGAAAGCCTGGTTGCGAGAGTACACCGAGTGCACCATTGTCAATTTGGATGAGCTGGGTTGTCCCTCGCTGAGGAAACTGCGCAGCGAGCCAACATTCAGATGTTAGCGCCACTACTCCGATGGACATTTCTGTGCCGCTGAGAATGTGAAACGCTTGGAAACCTGGCTGAAGCACAAGGGTAATCCTCCATCTTTGACACGTTCCCTGAAGATTTTCTTCGAGACGGAGAGTCTCACCTCGAAGAGCGCCGAAGACATTGCCCAGCTCCCTATAGACTTTCTCACCGTATTTGCCGCGAACACGATCGACGATGCGTGGGACAGGCTACCACCTAAATATACCGAGGACAAGAGTATCGCCGATTGTTGTCGATGTCGAAGGCATCACCGGGTGCCGAGAGGCAGAGACGATTATGACGGTCCGCGACCTATGGTTAAGGATTGTGTTTATTGCCAAGATGGTTAATTTTTTGTACAGATATTTTTATGAATAAAGGTTAAAGGAAAGAGGGTATAATATTGTCTCAATATTTAAACTGCGATCCCCTGTTGGTAGAATAGTTAGCGGAAGAACTGCCTGACTGTGAAAATGAATTGCATCTCGAAAGACATCCGAGTCTGTATGCACAAGTCAGCGAAATTTGATAGCAAGATTGCTCGGAGCTGACGTCACCCCAGGAATCGGACGTGCGCAGTAGCGTTACCACGTGTAAGTTGGAATCTATTCTGTTTGGAGCAAGACCGAGCCTGCACACGCGAGAGTCAGCGAAATTTGATAGCCGGAGACACAGCAATTCCGGGAATCGGACGTGCGCAGTAGCGTTGGAATTTGATGCACGTGCAAGCAAGACCGAGCCTGCATACGCGAGTCAGCGAAATTTGATAGCAGGACGTGCGCAGTAGCGTTACCACGTGCAAGTTGGAACCAAAGTGGGGGGAGGTCATCGAGATGGCACTGCGAGCGAAGTGGGGGTCCGCTAGATGGCGTTCCGAGCGATGTCGAGATGGCGCTGCGAGCGAGGTGGAGGTCTGCCAGATGGTGTTACGAGCGAGACCAGGGGAGTGGGGGTTCGACCAATGGCGGAGCTCTTTTGGGGTAAAATTCAAAATGGCCTGCCATCGATGGTGGCGACACTTGGCGGGGGTTGGGGAGTGTGGGTTCGACCAATGGAGGAGCTCCGTGGGTGGGGATTCAACCAATGGTAGAACTCCGTGGGTGGTGGTTCGACCAATGGCGGAGTTCTGTTGGGGTAAAATTCAAAATGGCTGCCACCGATGGTGGCGACATCTGGCGGGGGTTGGGGAGTGGGGGCTCGACCAATGGCAGAGCTCCGTTGGGTCACGTGGTGCGCGAATTCAAATTTCTCGCCATCTTGCCCCTGAAAGTAGGCAACCCGTCCGGATTGATGTGCTAGAACCGGCCTAGCTTATCTACTATCGCAGGTTCAAATCCCGGTGGGGCACGGAAAAAAAGCGACACATCTAGGCGGGTAAAGTCACTGTGTGCGTTCCCTTTTTGCAAAATCTACATACCGACAATTTTATTTTGAAAGCGCACCGCGTGACTGCACAGTGCTGTTGTAGTGACGATCGCTGTGCAGTCACAGTAACCTCACTCGCCGTTGCCACTCCGTGTCGCCACTGTGACGTCCGCGGGGGCACGCACGATAAGGTCACTGTGATGTTTCCTAACTCCACCGCGTGACGGCACAGTGCGTTCGTAGTGACGAAACTTGGCTATCGGGGCAGTGGTTAATTGTGCCCCATGGTTGAATGTGTTCCCCCTTTCCCTATCGGTAAAATAGTGCTCTGCTAATAAAACAGTCATGCTTTCAAGCTGTTTCAAGGGGTCATTTCTAATCAATAGATCAAAAATGAGAGATTTTCGGAAAATTTTTTCTCGAAAACTATAATACTTCTTCAAAGGATTCCTTTTGCATTTTTTAAAGTATAATCTAGACTACGTATGGTTATTTTTCTTATCAAAAATTATTTATATATGAGACTATGACGGCTATTTTACCGGACGTTCATCAGCGTAAGGGTTTACGGTGACTACCGCCATTCAGTCCTGGGTCATCTAGAATCAAAAACAGAAAAATGTTTATTTAATATATTAAATAATCTAGTCTTTGAACGAAGGATTTTTCTAAATATTAAGTAAAGAAAAAATTGTAGACGTTTGAACATGAAAGCAAGACTTTCGATAAAAATTTTGCTCATTTTTTGTTAATATAAAAATAACTGCTGAGCGAATAAAAAAATCCTTTGTTTAAGGACTAATTTCATTCATTCCAGAAAAAGTTAACAAATGAAAATTTAATTGCTTTAGCAGTTTTCGAGAGATCGTGGTCATCGATTTTAAAAATGCCGTTTTGAGAAAAATGCGTTAAAAATTTTCATTGATTTTACTAGTATACAGTATATTATTGCATTTTTCATAACTTCATCGAATGGATAGTTCAAATCATATTAAACTTCTTGATAAACAAATACAAAAACGTGCTGCTACAATTGAAGCAGAAAACTTCGTATTTCAGCAAGATGTTTTAACATGTTTCAAAAGCAGTCAAGAAATACTGTACCAAAAATATGAAGCTTTTGAAATGACCAACAAGATCTCCCGATATAAATATAATTTAATAATTATATAGAAGAAAGAATGTATTGAAGACGAATGGGGGAAACTTCGGCAGAAAAGCATTAAGAAATTGTATTGCAAGGAACTCAAACAAATGATAGCAGTCATTCAAAATAATTGAGGACCCACAAAATTTTAATATTGATTAATGTTGGAGTAAATTTGCGTATCTACATTTAAGATTTTTTTAAAGCGCACTATCATTTTGCCCCCTCCCCCTTTTCTGACTTTCCATAATATTTGTATTTCGACAGGTGAAATCAAATCAATAATTTTTCTTTTACGTTTATGAATTAGCTGAAAAGATGTATACAGACAATCTACAGTAGACTTTATTCATTACAACCCTCTAAGCTATTTAATAAAATAAAGCGACTAATAAAGTATGCTATCTTCTTGTCTCGGACTGTATGTTCAGATTAGAATGTAATTTTGTTGAAGTACGTATGTTTCAGTGAAGAACCGTTGGTTTCGATACTACCCACATTTCTAACGGTACGAATATTTACTTATCAGACGCAGATCTTGTTCCCTTTTATCAGAGAAAGCAGTCGATTGCATAATATCAATTGCAATAGACAGCAGGAATCGTTCTATGCATTGAAACAAGGCAAAATTCACAATAATTTCTCCAGAAGTTTAAAATTTGGTGAAAATGTCGATACCTGTTACACGGTCAAACACGTCAGTCCATATTTTATAAAATTAATTATTCATTTTTAGATCATCTCAGTCAACGTAGTACCGTATCGTTACTGTTACTGTTACTGTTACTGTTACTAAATATCAAAATCCGAATGTAGATAATAAGGCCAAGCAGCCCGATATTACCGCAGGTCCTCCTCTTTTTGCAGAAGGATAGTGAGCTGTTTAATACCATCGTTGATGTACCAAGGATGAGCCGCGTCTTCTTGAACGGGAGGCTTACATATGCCGTTGTGTGGGTGACTCTGCCTTACCTCGTTCTCCTCTCGAATAGAGCTAAAGCTGGTAAGTTTCGCTGTTGTTTCGTGCAATGACAATGAAGTTTACGAAGATGATGCTCCTGCAATTCTATCACTGTGGGACGTGTTAATCCTGTGGAAGGCAAGCAATAATGATAATTGCACGTACTTTCTGCAGTAAATCAGCTAAAAAGCGACTAACTAAAGGATTTTGAAGTTAGAAATGCGATCCCTGTTTTATCGGTAATTATATTCGAGAGGTTTCATTTGGAAATATCATGCGATACTTCAACTGCATGTAATTAAATCATTAGATCGAGCTTCTGGGGGACCTACTATTCATGCAGACACTTCGGTTCAATACGTAAACAATAATATTTACATTTCACCGAACCACTGATAAGGTAGGGACAATGGCTGTCACTACGAGTCGGTCTTTATTCATGCACTTTTACCATTATATATTCAGTGTAAATAAATCCCCTAGAAAAGTCTACAAAAAATTCAATGAGAAAAACCTTAGGTCGCTAAGAGGTACGAATAATATTTTATCTTATTTCCAAAATCTGGTACGGTGACTTCCCACTGAGAAGTCACTTTCATAGACAGTGAAGGCTTCATCATATTAGATCTACAACTTTGCTTCTGCCATTTTCCTATAGATGGTTTACGAGAAAAACGGCATAAGCAAAGTTGTACACCTAATAGTTCTATTGACCGCCACGCGGTCTCGGTAGTACGTTTATTCGCGCGAGAGTATATCAGAAGATAGCGGAAAAAGGAGGCTATGTATACCCGAAATCAGAATATATTATACATATATCGTCGATTTAAAGCAGAAGTATACTAACAATAAGTCTAACATTTATAAACGTGACTTGGTATAGTTCTGCTTTAAGGCGACGATATATTTTAAGACAATATTTATTATGCATTATTCTTGTTTATTAACGCATGAGTACCCCTTATAATTAGAGGCAATAAATGCAATAAAAGAAATCCCGTGTCGCTAAAAGCTGCGAATTCATTTCTGCTTTGAGTGCAAAATTCCGATTGGAGCTCTGTTACGCTATTGTTAGGTCTTCAAGATATGCAGTTGGGTATATTCATTTCGACGTTGCCATTTTCTTCATGTAGCTCTCGTACTTCTCGGTACCGCGGGAACTGTCGAATAGCGGCGTGATCAGAAATCGAAGTATAAGAACCAACTCACACGGTGCGACTTCACTGCGACAGCAGTGCGACGAAACTGTCGCACCCGGTCGCACTCGGTCGAGAGTAGGTCGCACGCGGCAAATCAGCATGGAGACGCAGCGAAGCACTCACACCGTGCAACTCGCCGATGACGCGACGCGACAGTCGCAACGCGTCGCAGGTACCGCCGACAAAATTGTCGCGGGCAGCACTCACACGGTGTGACTTCCCTGCGACAGCAGTACGACACACACCTCGAGCTTGTCTGTATGACATCTACAGTGGCGGTGTCGTTGTGTTAGTTTGTCGCGCATCTGCTCATACGTTGCGACAGAAGTGCGACAAAACTGTCGCAGGAAAGTCGTCGATTGTTGCGACAGCGTGCGACAATTTTGTCGCAGTGAAGTCGCACCGTGTGAGTTAGGCCTAAGACGTGATGTCATAGTCAAGTAAGAGATCCCCATACAACGAACTCTACATGATATGTATTATCATCATCATCATAAAGTTATCAGTCCTAAGACTGATTTGACACCATTCTCCATCTTTTCCTACCCTCCGCTAGTCTTTTAATATTTGCCTATATTTTAAACAACTTATATCCTTAACGATTTGCGAAATGTAGTATAACCGCGGCCTATCTACACCTCTCTTTTTTCCCGTTTCTGCTTCTAAGATATCTCTTAGCAGTCCCTAATGTCTTAATATGTGACCTATCAGCTGATCTCTTCTTTTCGTTATATTTTTCCAGAGTCATCGGTTTTCCCCTACTTTTTTCAAGTTTTCTTCATTTGTGATTTTCTGGATCCATTTCACTTTCAGCATTCTCCTGTAGCACCACATTTCAAAGTTTTCTAAATTTTTCTTTTCCACCGTTCCTATCGTCCAAGATTCGCACCCATATAAAGCTCTACTCCACACGTATGTTTTGAGTAATTTTTTCTTACTCTCTGATATTTTTTGAGCATAGTAGCTTCTTTTTTTGATTAAAAGCCTGTCTTCCCTGCGCCATTCTTTATTCGACGTCTTTTAGGCTCTTCCCATCTGTCGTTATTTGGCTACCTAGGTAACACACAATACTGTTGTACTTCTTCTACGCTTTCCTCGCCTATTTTATTTTAGTTTTACTCTTACATTTTTTCTTAGTTATGTGTATTATCTTCTATATATATAAAAATGAATGTTTGTCTGCTGTCTGTCTGTCTGTCTGTCTGTCTGTCTGTCTGTCTGTCTGTCTGTATGTCTCGTATACCTTCCTAAACCGTTCATCCGATTGCGATGAAATTTTGGGAAATGGTTGGACGCATGCCTGCGATGGTTTCTGAGTTAGTAAATCTTATACAGGGTGTTCAAAAAGTCCCGGTACGGCCGATTATCTCAGCGGGAAAACATTTTAGAGAAAAATGTTTAATACAAAACTTTAAGAATTTTCCCTTGGCTACCCAGTGGTCGTATTGGATTTGACCTTGACCGTGACCTTTAAGGTAATATCAAATGCCTTCCTAAACCGTTCATCCGATTGCGATGAAACTTTGGGGAATGGTTGGACGCATGCCCGCGAAGGTTTCTTATTGTTAGTAAATCTTATAAAAGGTGTTCAAAAAGTACCGGTACTGATGATTATTATGCCTTCCTAATCCGTTCATCCGATTGCGATTAAAAGTTGGGGAATGGTTGGACGCATGTCCGCGAAGGTTTATGAGTTAGTAAATCTTATAAAAGGTGTTCAAAAAGTACTGGTACTGATGATTATTATGCCTTCCTAAACCGTTCATCCGATTGCGATGAAAAGTTGGGGAATTGTTGGACACATGCCCGCAAAGGTTTTTGAGTTAGTAAATCTTATACAGGGTGTTCAAAAAGTACCGGTACGGATGATTATTATGCCTTCCTAAACCGTTCATCCGATTGCGATGAAAATTTGGGGAACACTTGGACGCATATCCGCGAAGGTTTGTTAGTAAATCTTATACAGGGTATTCAAAAAGTACAGGTACGGATGATTATTTGCCTTCCTAAACCGTTCATCCGATTGCGATGAAACTTTGGGGAATGGTTGGACGCATGCCCGCGAAGGTTTCTGAATTAGTAAATCTTATAAAAGGTGTCCAAAAAGTACCGGTACTGATGATTATTATGCCTTCCTAAACCGTTCATCCGATTGCGATGAAAAGTTGGGAAATGGTTGGACGCATGCCCGCGAAGGTTTCTGAGTTAGTAAATCTTATACAGGGTGTTCAAAAAGTACCGGTACGGATGATTATTATGCCTTCCTAAACCGTTCATCCGATTGCGATGAAAATTTGGGGAACAGTTGGACGCATATCCGCGAAGGTTTCTGAGTTATTAAATCTTATACAGGGTGTTCAAAAAGTCGAACTATACTTGACCTAAATTTGACCTCCGCTGACAATAAAGGTAACATGAAAAAAATGATCAAGGACACATCTGAACGTGAAAAAAAATTAATTTGACCTCGATATAACCTTGAAAGGTCAAGGTCAAATCCAATATGACCATTGCGTAGCCCGGGAAAAATACTAAAAGTTTTGTATTAAAAATGTATTTAAACAATGGTGGACGGACAAAATCAATCCACAATCTACCCGTGCGAAGCCGGGACGGGCTGCTAGTCTATCTATATATATAAAAATGAATGTTTGTCTGTCTGTCTGTATGTCTCTTATGCCTTCCTAAACCGTTCATCCGATTGCGATGAAATTTTGGGAAATGGTTGGCCGCATGCCCGCGATGGTTTCTGAGTTAGTAAATCTTATACAGGGTGTTCAAAAAGTCCCGGTACGGCCGATTATCTCAACGGGAAAACATTTTAGAGAAAAATGTTTAATACAAAACTTTAAGGATTTTCCCTTGGCTACCCAGTGGTCGTATTGGATATGACCTTGACCGTGACCTTTAAGGTAATATCAGATGCCTTTGTAAACCCTTCATCCGATTGCGATGAAACTTTGGGGAATGGTTGGACGCATGCCCGCGAAGGTTTCTGAGTTAGTAAATCTTATACAGGGTGTTCAAAAAGTACCGGTACGGCCGATTATCTCAACGGGAAAACATTTTAGAGAAAAATGTTTAATACAAAACTTTAAGGATTTTCCCTTGGCTACCCAGTGGTCGTATTGGATTTGACCTTGACCGTGACCTTTAAGGTAATATCAAATGCCTTTGTAAACCCTTCATCCGATTGCGATGAAACTTTGGGGAATGGTTGGACGCATGCCCGCGAAGGTTTCTGAGTTAGTAAATCATATACAGGGTGTTCAAAAAGTACCGGTACGGATGATTATTATGCCTTCCTAAACCGTTCATCCGATTGCGATGAAAATTTGGGGAACAGTTGGACGCATATCCGCGAAGGTTTGAGTTAGTAAATATTATACAGGGTGTTCAAAAAGTACCGGTACGGATGATTATTATGTCTTCTTAAACCGTTCATCCGATTGCGATGAATCTTTGGGGAATGGTTGGACGCATGCCCGCGAAGGTTTCTGAGTTAGTAAATCTTTTAAAAGGTGTTCAAAAAGTACCGGTACGGATGATTATTATGCCTTCCTAAACCGTTCATCTGATTGCGATGAAAATTTGGGGAACAGTTGGACGCATATCCGCGAAGGTTTGAGTTAGTAAATATTATACAGGGTGTTCAAAAAGTACCGGTACGGATGATTATTATGTCTTCCTAAACCGTTCATCCGATTGCGATGAAACTTTGGGAAATGGTTGGACGCATGCCCGCGAAGGTTTCTGAGTTAGTAAATCTTATACAGGGTGTTCAAAAAGTACCGGTACGGATGATTATTATGCCTTCCTAAACCGTTCATCCGATTGCGATGAAACTTTGGGGAATGGTTGGACGCATGCCCGCGAAGGTTTCTGAGTTAGTAAATCTTATACAGGGTGTTCAAAAAGTACCGGTACGGATGATCATTATACCTTCCTAAACCGTTCATCCGATTGCAATGAAAATTTGGGGAACAGTTGGACGCATATCCGCGAAGGTTTCTGAGTTAGTAAATCTTATACAGGGTGTTCAAAAAGTCGAACTATACTTGACCTAATTTTGCCCTCCGCTGACAATAAAGGTAACATGAAAAAAATGGTCAAGGACACATTTGAACGTGAAAAAAAATTAATTTGACCTCGATATAACCTTGAAAGGTCAAGGTCAAATCCAATATGACCATTGCGTAGCCCGCGAAAAATACGAAAAGTTTTGTATTAAAAATGTATTTAAACAATGGTGGACAGACAAAATCAATCCACAATCTACCCGTGCGAAGCCGGGACGGGCTGCTAGTTCTCTATAAAAAAAGGTTCTACACAGTTTACCCCCACTCTCCACGATTACCCTCTAGAGCCGCGCGAACGTTAGAAGTGAAAAAAAAATCGTTAAATATCGAAAATTTAACATTTTTGAATGCTGTTTGTTAATTGCTTAAGAAATTTTACCAGTCCATTTTTCGAAGGGTGTTCTTCCTTTCAAGACTCGCGTCTGACATCGACTCCACGTATACAGAGGGTGACATTTTGAAAACTTGCCACCTCAATATCTTAGAAAGTTACAGATTTTCTAAAAAAAAAAGACAGTTTCGGCATTGGAGAGGGGGAACCAAAATGACATAATCGGAGACGCGCCCCCTCCAACCGCCTTAGGGGTAGCCCCCTCACCTTTGTAACCTTTAATAGCAACCCCCCATGTGGGATACAGCGTTGGAAAGCTCTTTAAAAATGCTTTACAACAACACCAAATTTTGGTACCTTTCGATGAGTAGTTTTCGCGCAAATTGAGAAAGAAATTGCTAGAAGTAAGTTGTCAATTTATTTATTAAAGGTCAATTATGTTACAATAAATTTTCCAAATGATTTCCATTGATTTTTCGGACTTTTTCAAATGTTCTTGAAATTTTGCGACATTCTTGCATAATTCTCTATTTCAGTTGGTTAATGCTTGCTGGTTGTGTTTGAAAAACAACAGATTTAAGATGTCCCCATAAGAAGAAATCGCAGGGAGTAAAATCAGGTGATGGAAATCACTTCGAAAATTTATTGTAACATAATTGACCTTTAACAAATAAATTGACAAAACTTACTTCTAGCAGTTTCTTTCTCGATTTTCGCGAAAACTACTCATCGAAAGGTACCAAAATACGGTGGTGTTGTAAAGCATTTTTAAAGAGCTTTCCAACGCGGTATCTCACATGGGGGGTTGCTATTTAAGATTACAAAGCTGGGGGGGCTACTCCTAAGGGGGTTGGAGTGGGTGCGTCTCCGATTATGTCATTTTGGTTCCCCCTCTCCACTGCCGAAACCGTATTTTTTTTTAGAATATCTGTAACTTTCTGAGATATTGGGGTGGCAAGTTTTCAAAATGTCACCCTGTATGTTTCGGCTGCTACAGCTTCCGCCCAAAACGATGAAGATAGTCCTGATTGAATAAGCATGCACCTGACCATCTTAACTAAGGTGCGATTCTTGCGCTCGGCTACGCCGTTTTGTTCAGGCGTGTGTGTGACGGTGAGCCTTCTCTTGATTCCTTTTTCCTTTAAGTAATCGTCAAATTGTTTGTTGCAATATTCCTTGCCATTGTCCGATTGTAGACACTTGATTTTCCATCCTGTTTGCTTTTCAACTAACGCCTTATAGTTTTTAAAAGTTTGGAAGACGTCATTCTTGCTTCTGAGAAAACGCGTTACGCACCACCTAGAATTATCGTCAATGAAAGTTACGAAGTAATTTGCCCTACCATTCGTTTCAGTCCTCATGGGTCCACACAGGTCACTGTGTATGATTTCGAGCAGTTCCGTACATCTCCTCGATTCTTGTGGAAAAGGGGTTCTCGTCAATTTTCCACGTAAACAAATTTTGCATGGTGGCATTTCCCCCTTTTTGAATTGAACTCCGCGTACAACCTTGTTATTTTTCATTTTCAGAAGGTCCTTTGCGTTCAAGTGTCCAAAGCGTTGATGCCATTCTTCCATTTCGAAACTTATTTGAGGAGCTGTCGTTGTCATAAGCATACATGCGATGCGTTCTCTCGTACGTGATATAATCCTCCAATTCGGTCTGCAATCATCGTAATGTCGCTCTTCTGATCCATTACGAATGGTTGGTTTTTCTTGAACAATACTTCGCGGTTCTTGTCAGTAATTTTGCTAACTGACATTAGATTGACATGTAAATCGGGTACATGTAAAGCATCCGTGAGATTTACGATCCTCTCTTCTTCATTAACTGTCGTGGTTAATTTTATGGTGCCCTTTGCCGTTATACTTATAGAATTATTGCTAGCAAGGTTTAATGTTCCATGTTCTGGTTTCAAATCTTTGAACTTCTGTTCATCCCTGCAAATGTGTGCAGTACATCCACTGTCCAAGCACCATACATAATTTTCAATGCTTTTAACCGAAAGGGCTGATGGCTCATTCGTGATTCCCACGGAAACATGATAAGATTCTGCTTGTCGAGCTGTTTCTGCTTTGTTTCCAGTCTGCGAATTAGTGGGAATTTTAGCGTAGCAATCTACAGCTTTGTGTCCGACTCTACTGCATCGGTAACATTTAAACTTGAATTTTTCTTGGTTGCTTCGATTGTCTTCTTGTTTTCCAGGATTTTGTCGATACCCTGTTTGTTTCTTCAGTCCGAAGTACTTGAAGTTCTTTCTGGCAATCATAGCATTCGGCATTTCGTTACTCTGGTCTCTACGAGCGTCGTTTTCATCGATGATCTTTGTATGCAGAACATCTGGATCTGGCAATATGTCACGCGTTTCTATTGCGTATCGAAAATTTTCAAAACTCTTTGGTAGACTTTACAAGATCAGTATTGTCAACATAGATTTGTTAATGTCGACGTCCGTATCTCTTAACCTATCAACGGCATCGAAATACTTTTTCAGATGCTTGTATATGCCACCTCCTTCCTGCATTCGTTGATAAATGAGTTGTTTGAGCAGCGTGGCCATCTTTGCAGGACCTTTGAACTGGTGAATTTCTTCTAACTTCAGCCAAACTTGTCTTGACGTGACGCAGTCTTTGATTCGTTTAAGCTCAGATGGATCAATAGCCAAAATGATATCTGACCTTGCCATCTTGTCCGCTTCTTCCCAGATTTTTACCGCTGCATCTCCTGCTTGTCCTTCGGGTTTTGGAGTTTCACCGCTGACGTATTTCCATACCTTGTTTTTTATCAATAGTGCTTCAGCTTGAATCTTCCATGTGTCATAATTATTCCTGTTGAGTGTTACAATTCGAATTGTGCTTCCATTCCCATCCATCTTCGGGTTCTTTCCATTTCGCGATGCAACTTACAGAATCACACAGACACACGTTATTACTTTGAAATTTTCTTCCTCTTTCCTATTTTACTAAACTCGTATCTGGGCCCATAACCTGTTAGAATAAACGAGGTCGTGGAGTAAAAGGTAGGCAACCCGGTGGGTAAGAGTGTTAAACGTCACTTCTGAACTGAGAAGACAAGATTTGTTGATAAACAACAGAATGGAGTTTCTATAGGAATATCCACAGATTGCTAGAATAACGCTTTCCAATATAGTCCCATCCTGTTAAATTGTACGATGACCATCATAATCATAATCATCACCATCATCTTCTTCTTCTCCTTCTCCTCCTTCTCCTTCTTCTTCTGAACTGAATTAATACACGGCACGTTTCCACATAGAATTACCTAATAAAATGCAAGCATTTGTGGAATTATTATTTTGACCAATCACATATCTCAAGGAGAGGGTCGCATTGCTTGTCCTCAGGTTACGGGTTAATTTACACAGCTAGAATTGCAGATTCAGTCGCAGTTAGCTTTCTTGGACAGTGGTAGCTAGTAGTTAATAACCAGGTCTAGCAGAGTGAATCTAATAAAACGAAAATGGTGTATGTAGTCTTTTTATATGAAATTATAATTGATTCAGGCGGATCCGATAGTTCACTGATAAAATTTAACCCTCTGAGGAAAATGCACCCATTCCATTTGAAGGTACATCTACACCGTGTATATTATTCTATTTTTTTAAATTCCGCGTCAAAATGTTAATTACTGATACAGGTATCGGATGCTGGGGCAATTACGTTTAATATCAAATAAAAAGAATGAAAGTGATATGCTATATTTATTAACATGCTATTATTACACAATATCATATGTCCTACGGTAAACCGAATGGATCTATGTAGACTTTTCTCTGAATTTGATTCTGGTAATATGAGTTTTCAATGGCTCTACGAGAAAGCATTGCAAAAGACTCATAGAGACAATTGAAACTAACACTACCGGAATCAAATTCAAAGGAAAAGTCTAAATAAACTTGTTCGGCTCACCGTAGAACATACGCTATAATGGAGGCAAAATTCTCCATTGTGATAAACGTATTGCTAATACGTAAATATGGTTCTTATTTGCTGGCAAGTTTCCTACAAAATTCTGCCACCATTTTTCAGTCTATAGCGCCATCATAATGCAGGCAATGTGCTACCAGGGCCCTATAACACAAGCACTACAATTGTAACAATTGTAGAAATTTACTCGTAGACTTGTCAAAATTCTGTAACATAACGCAACTTGTAGCTACATGTGCCGAACTTGTAATTACGGAGAATTTTCTACACTTGTAGAGCTGTTCTGTAACTCAACGCGAGCACTTGTAAGTTTGTGTTACCGATTTTACTACAATTGTAAGGAAATTTTCACCTTACTAAAACCGTGAGTAGAATCAACTACAAGTGTCAGTATTAGCGTTCTAGGAAGCGTTTTAGTCGAAATACTAGGAGTGGGAGAAAAAAACAAAAACGATGTACACGCGTTCGCAGTGCAAAGAGGCAACGCAATTAAGGTAGTACCTCCACAAGATCGTTGAGTTAAGAAATGGTTGAAATTTGACATATATGTTATTTAATGCATTATCCAAACACCTGTGTAATTTAAATAAGTTTGACCACCCCAAACCTGAGATATTTATGTTCGGATTATTCCAACAGTGGAAGTACGGAGTGTAGGAAATCAGGCAGACAATTATTTCACGGACGTCCGTCGATTAAACTTGAACTTTATTGAACACGAGAATAGACTTACTTCTACGACGGTAGACGGGAAGCGAGTGAGATCGTACTAACGCTCCCCATTTTGGGACACGAGTGCGACAAACATATATATTCAACAATTTACACTTGAAGTTGGCTTGATTTATACGTAACCGATACGTTATGATGGGCAAAAGAGTACGTCATTAATGCTACCGTCAAAACTAAAATTAAGAAGTTGATAAAAAACGAGGATAAGGTAGAATAGGATATCACGAATAATGCCCGGACAGTCCCGGCAAAAAGTTTACTGGCAATGTAGATCAAAAACACAATATAGAATATATTTTACGACAATAAATGATATCCATCGTATTATCTATTAGTATCACTACAAACCGGCCTCTCGATAAAACGTCTTAAAATAATACGGAAAAGTGTCTTATTGACGTAAAATAAGACGGTTAAGTGTATTGATCAGAAATTCAAGACACGAACAGTGTCTTATTCCAAGACGTTTGTCTGTCTTTTCTCAAAAAGACATTTATTTCCCGTCTAAAATCATAAGACACATGGTACTGTCTTAAGATAAAGACGCTTAATCGTCTTAAAGTAAGACACTTCTTCAGGTATAAGACATTTAAATGAATAAGTTGCTTAAAATAGTAAGACACTTACACAAGTAATACACTTCAAACGTCTTGTTACCTGTGACGTCAAGCATCATTATTCACATGTAACCTTAGATATACACTACCCCGAAAAGTTTCCGGTCACCCTCAAAAGGGCTTTGAGTGAATGAAATTTGAGTGGTTGATTATATTGGAAACGAAGCAAGATAGATTCAAAACCTTCAAACAAAATTTCATTTGACTGACAATTAAAGAAACACATCGAGCATGACAGTTCATTTTCACGTTGAATTCTATTCATTGTCAATGTCAACACATCAGCCGAATTTGTATCATTTATTTCTTTTTATTATTTGTTAATAAAAAAATATCTACATCAGCCGAATATGTCGCGTACCGCTTACAGAAAATGTGTACACTCTTTACTCAAGTAACGCCGGTCCCGAGGAAAAAACCGACGAGCGCACTCTACTCGGTTGGAACAGGGGTTTAGCGTACTTTACTGGGGCCCCTTTCTCGAACTCGCTCGTATCTTTGCGTGCACGCATCTTAGCGAATAGACCAATCAGGATCAAGTATTCCGTTGTCCGTAACCCCACCACAACAGAATACTTGATCCTGATTGGTCTATTCGCTAAGATGCGTGCACGCAGATACGAGCGAGTTCGAGAAAGGGGCCCCTGTACTGTTAGGCAACAGGACCTTCCCCTCCTTTTTCGACCTCACCTCAACTCACTTTCTGTAAAATTCAACGCGGCCAACAAGCACGTTATTTTCCGGAGGTTGTTTGCTGTGCATGTTTTGCTGTGCAAAAATGTCGAAAAAAAAAAGAAAAAACAGTGTTTTGTGCATTAGGTCAACGACGCAAGTGTGTTCGATTTCTCTCACGAGATAATCAGCCTGACGCTGAAGTTGTGTTGGAAGTGTTTAAGAAATTATGTGCTCGCGATCCAGCATTGTTTGATGATAGCAAACACAGACATTATCATTGAAAAAAAACATCAAGCATCGGACATGTGGTATGATGCGGATGACAGCATAATTGATGACCATAGTGAATTGAATATTGTGCTGGTGCAGTCTCCAATGCAAATGATATTGCCAACAACTAACCTAAAAGACAGCACAGGTGGGAAGGTTATTTACACAGAACTCTTCCAGTTGACAAGGTGGATGAACTTTTTGAGACTGAAGAAACTGCGATAGTCATCTCGAACGAGTTGAAAAATACGGTAAATAAATTTGTATTTCATGTTGGAATAAATTTTTTTTTTCTCAATCACCAATAAAGTGAAAACAATATAATTCTGGATTTTTCATTTAAATAACTAAAAATACCTTTCCCTTAGAGATATACATTCATCATTACTTCAATATTTTTATTAGTATTAGTGAAACTTTGACGCGATGTGTTTATTTCAGAGTGTTTCAATTTGTGAGAGCTGGATTCATTGTGGATTTGAATACATTTCCAACGAATTTCTTTAATATCGAACTTTATAATATTACTCTGATGAGAAAAATTATTACATTCGATGTTTATTGACTCGCCTGTAATGTATTCATATTGACTATGAATAATTTCGCGCTCACATATACGTTTGAAAATTATACATTTGTGTATAATTATTGCAAGACGTTTTTAGAGTCTTATATTCCAATACATCTAACCGTCTTAGTATAAGACGTTTGAAGTGTCTTATTGTAAGATACTTACAGTGTCTTAACGTATTAAGACGGTATTAAACGTCTTAAAAGTTACCTCAAGTTTTAAGACATGTAGGTGTCTTAAAATAAGACGGTTGAGTTAGTAGTGTACCGAGTTAATATTGCGTAGTTTTTAATTTTATTTACTACTAATTAAACCAATTATCAATATTTTAAACATGAACATGGTATGTAACTTTTGGTTGAGGTTGCCGCGGAGGAACTACCTTATAGTCCAGTAAAATTTCCGTTTAAATCGAAAATTGTGACGTAATGGTGAAAACTTGACAAAAGCTATGTTTTGATGTTATTAACAGAGGGAACATGTTAAAAGAAGTATCACCCCCCGGCGACGGCTGTAAAAAATTTATTTATTGTTGAAAAATCGGTTCTTCGCTGATATTTTGAAAAATACGTGACTTATTGAAAAATAGCTTAGACAAAAGTTGTAGATAATGAAATTATGTACAAAAAAGATTATTACATTTTTACTATATCTTTAACCACTAAGAAACTAGGACCTCCAGATGAGTAGGAATTTTCAAATATTCATAACAAATGCAAAAGTTAAAATTTTTACAATTTTTCTTTCTATAACTTGCCTAGAAAAATGTCATCTTTTTTCCTAGCGAAACCGAATTTTTTTTTTCAGTGTTGTTTAACACTAATTGATGTTTAAAGTTGTCAATTTCTCAATTCACATCGAAATGTACAATAAAAAAATTTTTTAATTATACCATCGTTTATTTCGGATTCTTTCTGAAAGAAAAGATAGATAGCAATTGAACGTATCTTGCCTGGTTTGTAAGATATGCTCAATTGAAAAGGAGGGAGATTTATGCGATGAGCACCACTAGCTTGAGACAGACATATAGTGTCGCACCGTTCTCACTCTCGTCGCCCTGACGTTTGTGTGCGCGCGCTGCTGCAGTTGTCTGCGAGTGTCAGTGAGACAGAGGGTTGCTCTAAGCGTTTTGGAGTAACTTATGCTCCCTTGCAGGATAGACGAAAATCGGAAGGCCGTTTTCGTAGCATCGCGACCATGAATACCTCGCAGAGCTAGTAGCCAAGGCAATATGCATTATCTTATTTCCATTATCTTCTTTCCAGCGCCTCCTAGGTAAAATGTAGTTTTATAAAAATTGTAGAGGATACGATTCTCTACAAGTTTTGTTTAACATTTTTTTCTCTCAAACAAATAATTTCAGAGTTACGCTTAACTAAACTAGAGCACTTTTCCTACAGTTGCATTACGTACCCTTTTCAATCCGATTCTTTGGCATTATCTTCTTTCCATCGCCTCCTAGGTAAGAGGTAGTTACATAAAAATTATAGAGGAGACAATTCTCTACAAGTTTTGCTTCACATTTTTTTCTCTCAAACAAATAATTTCAGAGTTACGCTTAAGTCAACTGGAGCACTTTTCTTACAGTTGCATTCACGTACCCTTTTCAATCCGATTCTTTGGCATTATCTTCTTTCCATCGTCTCCTAGGTAAAAGGTAGTTATATAAACATTATAGAGGAGACAATTCTCTACAAGTTTTGTTTAAAAATTTTTCTTTTAAACAAATAATTTCAGAGTTACGCTTAAGTAACCTAGAGCACTTTTCTTACAGTTGCATTACGTACCCTTTTCAATCCAATTCTTTGGCATTATCTTCTTTCCATTGCCTCCTAGGTAAGAGGTAGTTACATGAAAATTATAGAGAAGACAATTCTCTACAAGTTTTGTTTAACATTTTTTTTGTCACTCAGTGTCAAATACTCGGTTTCATGGGCGTCCTCGACGCATGTGAAATCATCTTTCACACACCAATTCGTGAAAAGTTGCGCAGTGCGTGAAATAACCTGCGCAGTGCGTGAAATCGTCAACCTCGTATTTGACACTTAGTGACAAAAAATAGAATTCGTTATTCGGTTGTTTCGCGCCGTTCTAACGAGTGTGATTGCCGTACTCGCTTCGCTCGTGCGGCAAACTTCACACTCGTTAAAAACAGCGCTTCACGCCCTAATAACGAAAATAACTATTTTGTCACTCAGTGTCAAATACTCGGTTTCATGGGCGTCCTCGACGCATGTGAAATCATCTTTCACACACCAATTCGTGAAAAGTTGCGCGGTGCGTGAAATAACCTGCGCAATGCGTGAAATCGTCAATCTCGTGTTTGACACTTAGTGACAAAAAATAGAATTCGTTATTCGGTTGTTTCGCGCCGTTCTAACGAGTGTGATTGCCGTACTCGCTTCGCTCGTGCGGCAAACTTCACTCTCGTTAGAAACAGCGCTTCACGCCCTAATAACGAAAATAACTATTCTCTCAAACAAATAATGTCAAAGTTACGCTTAAGTAAACTGGAGCGCTTTTCTTACAGTTGCATTCACGTACCCTTTTCAATCCGCTTCTTTGGCATTATCTTCTTTTCATCGCCTCCTAAGTAAGAGGTAGTTACATAAAAATTATACAGGAGACAATTCTCTACAAGTTTGTTTAATATTTTTTTCTCTCAAACAAATAATTTCAGAGTTACGCTTAAGTCAACTGGAGCACTTTTCTTACAGTTGCATTCACGTACCCTTTTCAATCCGATTCTTTGGCATTATCTTCTTTCCAGCACCTCCTCGGTAAGAGGTATAGTTACATAAAAATTATAGAGGAGATAATTCTCTACAAGTTTTGTTTGGCAATTTTTTTCTGAAACAAATAATTTCAGAGTTGCGCCTAAGTAAACCAGAGCGTTTTTCTTAAAATTGCATTCACGTACCCTTTTCACTCTCAACTTCGCTAATTACTGATTCATTATGTTTTCATAATCAATTGTACTCGTTTAAACACCACCATGAGATAGAGTAAACGGCGCGTTTTTTTTTACCGTAGTTTCCCCAGTAGGCCTATTCCACAACTGTGTCGTTCTAGTGTGCAGTTTTCGAAACTAGTTCGTATTGTTTTGTTCAGTTTTAATTCTGAATGAAATAATTGCAAAGCGTGAAATTTGAACATTAAATATTTCAAGCAGAAATTATGAATTTTAATCTAAAGCATAGAGAAATCGATAATTCGACAGCGTTAAATGTTGGAATAGTATTGTATTTATGGTAGTTAGGAACAAAACAAGAAAAGGAATTTTAGATTCGGAAGCAGTCCACCAATTTCATTGGTAGTATAACGCTCCAGCTTGTGTTCTGTTATGGAAATATTTAAAATGAAGAATAAAAAATTATTTGGACTTCTCCAATCGAAGTGGATCGACATGGATTACTCATCCGACATCGGAATATTTCTGGAAGAACTACTGGAATATTATTTGTTTTAGATGCATAACATTATTAGTACTCAAAATCGACTTCCATAAAGTGAACATCGTCATCACTTCCATGTCCACCAGTTTCAGCAAACATTTCTACATCTTCCAAATTCGGTTGCATTTCTTCATCTTCTGAATCTGTGTCTTCAGAATCATCCAGCGTGAAATTTTTACAGGTTTGACCGTTGCAATTCTTACAAACATGAGTGCAATGGAGGCCACTTCTCTTACAACGACATCTACTTGTGGCACAGTCACCTTTACAACCATACAAGATCTGAAAATGAGAAAACATTCAATTAAAATTTTCATGAAAAAGGGTGGAAAATTATTGGATAATCTTTGTTGCACTACTTTTCTTTGATAACAGAAGATAAATGTAGGGAAAAAAATTATTTATATCTTTTTGTAGGAGCCTCACAAATTAATTACCTTTTTGAGCAACTCTTTCGGAGCTAATTCTGCACGTTGAATCACTGGAAGGAGCATTATGGTGGTTCTCCTCCATCCCCAATCCTCAGCGTTTAATTCTCGTCCTTGCTATGTTTGAACTTGGTAAAACACCCTCTTGGTATGTTCATGAAGTGCAGATGGAGTTGGTGGTAATGAGAAGCCAGTGACATTTTCTTCTTGGCGGTGGTAACAAGTGATACAAAAAGCTTATATCGCATTTCATTAATAGGTTCCTTGTCGCGATCATTTGTTGAATATAAGTGCTATATAACTTCCTCAGCGATGGGATATAAATAGATACAGATTTCTGCAGAGCTGGATTTTTTTCTAGTATTTTGAACATACTTCTCTTCCCTTTTTATTATCCAGCACTTGTATTCAACAAATGTGATCGCGACAAGGAACCTATTAATGAAATGCGATATAAGCTTTTTGTATCACTTGTTACCACCGCCAAGAAGAAAATGTCACTAGCTTCTCATTACCACCAACTCCATCTGCACTTCATGAACATACCAAGAGGGTGTATTACCAAGTTCAAACATAGCAAGGACGAGAATTAAACGCTGAGGATTGGGGATGGAGGAGAACCACCATAATGCTCCTTCCAGTGATTCAACGCGCAGAATTAGCTCCGAAAGAGTTGCTCAAAAAGGTAATTAATTTTTGTGGCTCCTACAAAAAGATATAAATAATTTTTCTTCCTACATTTATCTTCATGTTATCAAAGAAAAGTAGTGCAACAAAGATTATCCAATAATTTTCCACCCTTTTTCATGAAAATTTTAATTGAATGTTTTCTCATTTTCAGATCTTTTACGGTTGTAAAGGTGACTGTGCCACAAGTAGATGTCGTTGTAAGAGAAGTGGCCTCCATTGCACTCATGTTTGTAAGAATTGCAACGGTCAAACCTGTAAAAATTTCACGCTGGATGATTCTGAAGACTCAGATTCAGAAGATGAAGAAATGCAACCAAATTTGGAAGATGTAGAAATGTTTGCTGAAACTGGTGGACATGGAAGTGATGACGATGTTCACTTTATGGAAGTCGATTTTGAGTACTAATAATGTTATGCATCTAAAACAAATAATATTCCAGTAGTTCTTCCAGAAATATTCCGATGTCGGATGAGTAATCCATGTCGATCCACTTCGATTGGAGAAGTCCAAATAATTTTTTATTCTTCATTTTAAATATTTCCATAACAGAACACAAGCTGGAGCGTTATACTACCAATGAAATTGGTGGTTTGCTTCCGAATATAAAATTCTTTTTCTTGTTTTGTTCCTAATTACCATAAATACAGTAATATTCCAACATTTCACGCTGTCGAATTATGGATTTCTCTATGCTTTAAATAAAAATACATAATTTCTGCTTGAAATATCTAATGTTCAAATTTCACGCTTTGCAATTATTTTATTCAGAATTAAAACTGAACAAAACAATACGAACTAGTTTCGAAAACTGCACACTAGAACGACACAGTTGTGGAATAGGCCTACTGGGGAAACTACGATAAAAAAAAACGCGCCGTTTACACTACCTCATGGTGGTGTGGAAACGAGTACAATTGATTATGAAAACATAATGAATCAGTAATTAGCGAAGTTGAGAGTGAAAAGGGTACGTGAATGCAACTGTAAGAAAAGTGCTCCGGTTTACTTAAGCGTAACTCTGAAATTATTTGTTTGAGAGAAAAAAATATTAAACAAACTTGTAGAGAATTGTCTGCTCTATAATTTTTATGTAACTACCTCTTACTTAGGAGGCGATGAAAAGAAGATAATGCCAAAGAATCGGATTGAAAAGGGTAGGTGAATGCAACTGTAAGAAAAGTGCTCTAGTTTACTTAAGCGTAACTCTGAAATTATTTTTTTGAAAGAAAAAAATGTTAAACAAAACTTGTTGAGAATTGTCTCCTCTATAATTTTTATGTAACTACCTCTTACCTAGGAGGCGATGGAAAGATAATGCCAAAGAATCGGATTGAAAAGGATACGTAATGCAACTGTAAGAAAAGTGCTCTAGTTTACTTAAGCGTAACTCTAAAATTATTTATTTGAAAGAAAAAAATGTTAACCAAAACTTGTAGAGAATTGTCTCCTCTATAATTTTTATGTAACTACCTCTTACCTAGGAGGCGATGGAAAGAAGATAATGCCAAAGAATCGGATTGAAAAGGGTACGTAATGCAACTGTAGGAAAAGTGCTCTAGTTTAGTTAAGCGTAACTCTGAAATTATTTGTTTGAGAGAAAAAAATGTTAAACAAAACTTGTAGAGAATCGTATCCTCTACAATTTTTATAAAACTACATTTTACCTAGGAGGCGCTGGAAAGAAGATAATGGAAATAAGATAATGCATATTGCCTTGGCTACTAGCTCTGCGAGGTATTCATGGTCGCGATGCTACGAAAACGGCCTTCCGATTTTCGTCTATCCTGCAAGGGAGCATAAGTTACTCCAAAACGCTTAGAGCAACCCTCTGTCTCACTGACACTCGCAGACAACTGCAGCAGCGCGCGCACACAAACGTCAGGGCGACGAGAGTGAGAACGGTGCGACACTATATGTCTGTCTCAAGCTAGTGGTGCTCATCGCATAAATCTCCCTCCTTTTCAATTGAGCATATCTTACAAACCAGGCAAGATACGTTCAATTGCTATCTATCTTTTCTTTCAGAAAGAATCCGAAATAAACGATGGTATAATTAAAAAATTTTTTTATTGTACATTTCGATGTGAATTGAGAAATTGACAACTTTAAACATCAATTAGTGTTAAACAACACTGAAAAAAAAAATTCGGTTTCGCTAGGAAAAAAGATGACATTTTTCTAGACAAGTTGTAGAAAGAAAAATTGTAAAAATTTTAACTTTTGCATTTGTTATGAATATTTGAAAATTCCAACTCATCTGGAGGTCCTAGTTTCTTAGGGGTTGAAGATAGAGTAAAAATGTAATAACCTTTTTTATAGATAATTTCATTATCTACAACTTTTGTCCAAACTATTTTTCAATATGTCTCGTATTTTTCAAAATATCAGCGAAGAACCGATTTTTCAACAATAAATAAATTTTTTACAGCCGTCGCCGGGGGGTGATACTTCTTTTAACATGTTCCCTCTATTAATAACATCAAAACATAGCTTTTGTCAAGTTTTCACCATTACGTCACAATTTTCGATTTAAACGGAAATTTTACTGGACTATTAATAGAGCGAGAGCCAGCGACAGCCAGACCTTCGTTATTTTATAAAGGCTGAAAGTTTCTCAGTGTATGTCCCTAATAGAGGTAAGAACGATCCCCGAATATGAAGTTTGGATCATGGTGGCTTTGGCAGGTAACAGGTGGCAAAGGTGTAAAAAAATGGACCTTACTTTCGTTAAAGTATAAAGCTCAGTTTTTATATATTTTATTTGGAATAATATTAGAAATCACGTCGTCCATTGCCAGACACTTAGTATGGTTCCAACCCCCTGCCAGACACCCTTAAACTATAATAAATTGTAATTAAGCTTTCGTCATAGTATAAAAGCTAAATTTTATATATGTTATTTAGGGAACTATCAAAAGATGTTTCCTCAGTAGCCAGATAGTTTCGATGGTTCCTACATCTTGCTAGACACATTGAAAGTCTGCCGTAGGCTAGTATAGGTGCGAGCGCGAGGCACTATATATATACAAGCGGGTGCGAGTGAAATAGCGAGTCCGGTCTATTGCGATCTTTTGTTGCGCATCTTTCATTTACTCAGTATCATGTGTTGAACAGTGTTTTTTGGATTTATCGGAAAATTTAATTGAAGACACATGTGGATAAAGGTGTCATGTAACATTTATTTTGCCACGGAGTGGAGTAGTAGTGACGAAGATAATGAAGATATCGACGACAACGATGAAAATCATTAAATATTTCTTTGAATCCAGTAATACATATTTGAAATCATATCAAAACATTATTGATTAATTTATTAAATTTTTGTTGCATTGATTTATTGACATGAAAATTCTACTGAATCATTTTTTGAAAATTTATTTCTTAGTCATAAATAATTCTATATAATTAAATTTTCCGATAAATCCAAAAAACACTGTTCAACACATGATACTGAGTAAATGAAAGATGCGCAACAAAAGATCGCAATAGACCGAACTCACTATTTCACTTGCACCCGCTTGCATATATAGTTCCTCGCGCTCGCACCTACGGCAGATTTTCAATGTGTCTGGCAAGATGTAGGAACCATCAAAACTGTCTGGCTACTGAGGAAACATCTTTTGATAGTTCTCCAAATAACATATAAAATTTAGCTTTTATACTATGACGAAAGTATAATTACACTTTATTATAGTTTAAGGGTGTCTGGCAGGGGGTTGGAACCATACTAAGTGTCTGGCAATGGACGATGTGATTTCTAATATTATTCCGAATAAAATATATGAAAACTGAGCTTTACACTTTAACGAAAGTGAGGTCCATTTTTTTTACACCTTTGCCACCTGTTACCTGCCAAAGCCACCATGATCCAAACTTCATATTCGGGGATCGTTCTTACCTCTATTAGGGACATACACTGAGAAACTTTCAGCCTTTATAAAATAACGAAGGTCTGGCTGTCGCTGGCTCTCGGCCTATAAGGACCGAGCCCTCCACTACAAGTGTGGCTCGGGAAGGAAACTCGAAATTGCATAGAGTAAAAACGGCCCGATGACAGCTCCGTTCCTAGTGAAAGTTAGAGGAGAAAGGGGAAAAAAGGACACACATCCTTGAAGACCTATTTTGAAAGTCGGGCCGAGAAAACTCGTCCTTTCTTGCCTAGGTGCTTAACCGGCCCATACACGGTCCTGCTTAACTGTCATATTTGCACGAAGAACCAATGCGTGCGTGCAAATGCAAATGTTATGTCACAAAACTGATAGCTCCGTCATTCATTTGTTTTCGAACTACATATACCGCTCAGGTGCCGCTGGAGTCATTTATAATTAAATTTGGCTTCAGAAGAGTACGCTGCGTGCAAAAAGAGCGAAAAATGTCGAACGTCTGCTTCCCGCTAGCTGTCAGTTCGGGAAATCAAAGTATCTAATCTCGAAACCGTGAATTTGTGAATAATGGTAAGTAATTTGTAGAACCCTGGTCGAATATTTTGACCTGGTAAGCCCTGCTAAGAATGAACGTTTGCAGGTCTAAAAGGAATGAACCAGGCCTTCGTGAAATGTAGAAAGTAAACCTTGCTTGTCCTTTCATAGCCTATAGTTACGGTGAATATCAGATGCAAACAGGTCTAACACGGACTTTTCACAGTATACCTGGGTAAGCCGTTATTATCCTATCGCAGGTACTAACCAGGTCTAAGAAGGCCTTCTGAATTTTGTTTCCCCCACCCTTTTCCCCTTCCTCCCACGTATACTGCATGTCCCATAAGAAACGCAACAAGCGACATTTACCTTCGGCAGTATTTGCCGACGGTGCATGAGTCGGTACATGTGCACCGTCGGTAAATACTGCCGAAGGTAAATGTCGCTTATTGCGCTTCTTATGGGACATACGGTAAATAAATATACAGTTATTTAATTTGTATTTAACACACTTAGTGTCATGAACGTCACGTGTCGAAAAATCGTGTTCAAAAATTGTCTGTGGCGAACGAACGAAAATTACGTTCGCCATTTCGACCCGGAATCGGCCTATGGACTCGACAGTAAGGCTAGGCCGACTCCTGCCTTAGACGCCCTGTGATCCTCTTATATAGAAATTTACCGAAGTTTTACTACCGAGAGCCGACAGCCGGGGGCCAGGAGCCGCGAGCCGAGGGTGAGAGGGTCGGCGCTATCTGGCGTCAGGCCGCCAAAGCATGACGGGTCGGCACATGTCAAACTTTAATTAAACACAAACTATCACAAAATATTTAAACAAGATAACTGATCATTTTCTTTTTTACAAATACCTATTGTTAAGGTTTAAAGAGTAGATAGATACCAAAAGTATTTTAAAATCTGACACACAGGCAAGTTCCCTATTAATTAATTATTATTTGAAAACCACTAAATGTATTAAATAACTTAATTTATGAAAATGATAGTAAATTTTAAGTCAGATTTTTATTATATTCTTTTCGTTGAAAGAGAGGGAAATGAGTTGAGAAAATAGGAACATCATATTCCTCACTCCTTCCATTTCCCGCTATAATAATTCCTCTTCCAATGAAGAAAATTAAATTTTAATTTTATTTATCTATATTTTATTCATTCACAAAAATGTGTATATTTTTATTGATTGATTGATTTATTTATTTATTCATCAACATTATCGAGAGAGGAATTAATAAAATTGCTAATACATTGCCCCCCTTTCTTTCAATTCAAGGCTACCTATAAATAATTTTCCGTTCAGAATGTTTAATTGATTATCTATGAATTTTAAATTATACGAAAAAGAGCTAAACAGCACGTGTTAGGACATCAACTAGCTTGAAAGAATATATTCGACTTATTAAGAACAGTGTGAAGGCCATATTTACATATCAGGACAACTCAGGTGTGTGTGTGTTTTAAGGTGCCGGTAAACACGCGGGATTCGGCGAGTGCCGAGCAATGCTCGCCGATGTCAACGAGGCTTTAAGCGAATGCTCGGCGAATGCCGCATGTGTACACGGGTTGCTCGCTGTTTGCCGATGGCCAAATGTATTGTTCGCTTGGTTCCCGTTATCAAACAGGGTGGGTAGACATTCGGTACTCGGCGAACACCGAGCGACTGCTCGGCGAATCCCGAATGTGTACACGGGTTGCTCGCTACTCGCCGATGGCCGAATGTCGTGCTCGTCCAAGTATTCGCCGTTCCCGTAGTTTGTCGGTCTTTCGTGGCACATCAAAGGAAACGAATAGTCGTAAACACATCCCACTTCATTATAATCGCCAATCTAGAGTTAATCCCACCGTCGGTCACAATGACAAGGCAGGCGGTCTGTATCCGCGAATCTAGACTACTAATGAGTTCGCAGTCCCCCACCTTTCCCGAGTCGGACGAATGGTAATGAACCGTTTCTCGCAATACCCATTCAAATACTGCTATTGATGATACAGCATTGATTTTTTTAAAAGTTGGAGCATACGTGCAGAGAAATTGAACAAGTTGCAGTTTGTTTTGAGAAGAAAAAAAATCTTTTCAGTCGGCCGGGATTTTGGTTGAAGGACTTGATATAACAATTTGCTTCGGTTTCGTTCCTTTCGATCGTATGCAGTGGCAAAATCTCCGAAAGTATTATATTTTTGAAATTTAATTTTATGCACTAGTGACATTCCATCGAAAAAACAAACTTTCGAATGATTAGATTTTATTATTTGCTGAAAAGTGTTGTTTCCACATGCATGTACTCTTTGAATTGACCCCTTTTATATTAAGGTATATGGGTCACGGGGACTTTTAAACCGTCAGGCGCGGGCCTCGTAGACCGTCAGATAGTGACAGATTCTGGTGCCCCATTTTCGCATACATGCCTCGAAGAGGATTGAAAAGTAATTCGATGCTGAGTAGAATAAAGCGAAATTTACGAATGGCCCTTGGAGATAACATATGGAAAATTCAATTGCGTTGCGACTCGTTAATTGCGATCTCCGATAATTAACCTTTCCAGGAAAAATTGACGGGGCTGCAAGCTCAATAACAGCCTAGATTCATCGAAACATACCACTCGTCTCGCTATTGCGACGGATGGCGGGATTAATTCTAAATTTAATTATCGTGATAATAATGAACGGTAAGAACCGATATAGACGTCCGCTTAAGGTGCGATGGAACACTGCTATTATAAAAATTGAAAAAATATACTTGTAATATTACATCGATGCGTATGGGAATAACGTTCAGTTATAACTAAAGAAGCACTGTGTAAACGCTGCATCCGAAGTATTCGTTCAGGATGCTCTCTCGACTTTTGCAAATAACTCCCAAACTCACATGCATTTTAAGAACATTGAAGAAGTTTGCACTTATTTATAAGCCTCAGGTAAGAACCGACCTTCCGAGTCCACACTACTCGGTCTTCGCCGGGTAGAGCTGTCGCTCGGTGGTCACCGAGCGGTCGCTCGGTATTCGCCAAATTCCGAATGTTCGGGCTCGACCTTAAAGCCTCGTTGACATCGACGAGCATTGCTCGGCACTCGCCGAATCTCGCGTGTTTACCGGCACCTTTAGAGGAAAATCCCTTTACAGGTATTCTAAGACTCTACCAGGTCTACCCAGGTCTAAACAGACCTTAAAGCAGGTCTATTCAGAATAGAACAGGTCAAAATCTTCGACTCGGGAAGTGATAAAAAATAATCATTCAGGTTTTTAAACACTGAGGGAATTTCATCGAAGAAACCCGTATGATTATATCTTATCACTTTTACAAATTACTCACCATTATTCACAAATTCAAGATTTCGAAATTAGACGCTTCGATCTCCTGAATTGACAGCTACCGGGACACGCTAACTGTAGAAACTGAAAGGTAAATTGCAATTTTGCATCACCGTGTGTAGGCCGGTTTATATAGCGGACTTCTACATATTCTACAAGTCTTGTGAATTATTAGCTACACTTGTAGGACTTTTCCCTATTTTCTACAAGTGTCGCGGTGAAGTTTATGTTACAGAATATTTAAGGACTTGTAACTAGAAGTGAATTTCTTACAAGTCCTACAATTGTTACACTTGTATGGCTTGTGTTATAGGCCCCAGATGTCTATCTGGGGTGTGATAATACATGTACATGGGTCCAGGGATGTTCACCGGACCTGCAACATAGCATAACGTCTACGATTTGTGGAACTATAGACGATGAGCGTCTTCCTTGATTGGTCGTGTTGGGTAGGAGAGGTTAAGCAGGATTGGCAACTGTAGTGATAAAACTTTAGAACTGAGGTAGGTAGGTACTTTTGATTTCAACTAGAACTAGAGTGAAATCTGATAAGAATCAGGCGTACCTACCTCGGTTTAAGAGTTTCATCATTACAGTTGCCAATCCTGCTTAACCTCCCCTATCCACTACGACTAATCAACAATGATGTTTATCGCCTATAGTTCTACAAATCGTAGACGTTATGTTTGCTATGTTGCAGGTGAAGTGAATAACTCTGTATGAATGTACAGAGCAATTATCAGGATGGAGGTCATTGGACGGTAGGCTACGTAGCGCTTTATAAACACGCTATTGGCCCAAAAATGTTGTACGATTGGCTGCGATGGAGTGCAGTACCCGTCAAACTCTTTTAAAGAAGATCTCTGAGGCCTGAGTCAAGCGATCAAACACTAGGAACTTTCTTCCGAAACGATTGGTGGATGCTACTTGCATGTCATCACAACCAATCATCGAGGTGCAAGCACTGTCCTGCAGTGTCTGATCGCCTACAGTCTCCAAAGCGCTACATAGCATATCGTCTTATGACCCGCATCCTGAGAACCACTTTGTATGTATGAGGATGAATCAATAAGTACCCGTGTTTAACGACAGATAGCGTTACTGGCACAAGTCTCTATTACCATCATATACTCTCATCTGTGAAAAGACGTTACATAAAATTTCAGGCTGATCGCTAGATTAGTTTTGTTTTGACCGCCAATTATATTACACGTGTTTGATGTTCTTCGAAACAATGGAAAAAGAGCAATATCGATCCGTGACTCGCTTTCTATTTTTGGATGGAAAAACGTGCGAAGAAATCAAAGCGAAGTTGGATGCTGCCTACTAGGACTCTTCACCATCTATAACAACAGTCAGATATTGGTTCAACGAGTTCAAACGTGGCAGTACCTCTGTTTTTTATGAGGAGCGCCCAGGTCGCCCGATAGATGTGGTTATTGAAGAAATTGTTGATAAGGTTCACGACATTATCCTCGCTGATCGCCGAACGAAAATGCGCGAAGTAGCCGAGGCTGTAAGGGTGTCGTACGGAACGGCAATCAATATTTTACACGGTAAGTTAGGGCTGAGAGAGCTGTCCGCCTGATGGGTGCCGCGATTGCTCACGATAGATAACAAGTGGATACGGATGTCAGGTTCAAAGCAGTGTTTGAACCTCTTCAAGCGAAATCTGCGGAAGTTCTTGTATCGAGTCGTTACCACTGATGAAACCTGGATTCATTACTATACGCCCGAGACCAAACAACAATCAAAGCAATGGACTTTTCTAGGCGAATCTACTCCGAAGAAGACGAAAACGGCGTCATCGGCCGGAAAGGTTAGAGCATCGATTTTTTGAGATGCGAAAGGGACAATCCTTATTATTGACTTTTTGGAGAAAGGAAGCACGATCACGGGGAAATACTACAGTGCATTATTGGACAGATTCGACGCGGAATTAAAGAAGACACGGCCTCATTTGCCCAAAAAATTACTATTTCTCACCACGATAACGCACCAGCTCACTCAGCCGGAATTACTGTAGCCAAACTACATGAATTACGCTACGAATTGTTGCCGCACCCGACTTGGCTCCTTGTGACTTCTTCTTATTCCTCAACTTAAAAAATGGCTTGCGGGAAAAAATCAGCTCAAACGAGGAAGCTATCATCGAGACAACAGCCTATTTTAAAGAGTTAGACAAATCATATTTTTTGAAAATGTTAAAGAAGTGGCAGGAACGTTGGGAAAAATGTAGGGTAAACCACCCAGTTATTGGACACCTTGCAGTTATTGGACAGTCTGATTTAAATAAATAAAAACAAGATTCCTAGTTTTTACTTAAATAAATATTATCAAAAACCGTACCTGGCTTATTGATTCATGACTGTCCAATAACTAAGTTTTTTGACTTAATCCCAGTTTTTTATTGTTGAAAATTATATCCTTTCCAACTTAAAATTGTAAGTTACTAGAATGTAAAGCCAATATATTTTCAATTAAAACAAGCTACTACTCATATCTCTAGGTAGAAAGATATCTTTTTAACACGGTCTCAAATGTTATGAAATGCTTAAGTGTCCAATAACTGGGTGGTTTACCCTATCATACTAAAAGTGGATTACATTGAAAAATAAAAAATAAAAATTATAAAGAACAACGTTTACCCTTGGCGCTCTATGCAACGCCGGTGATCGCCTCACACTAACAGGACCTGACCTCAAACGATACACTCAAATATGTTGGGCACCAGGCCTTCGGAAACGTAACTCAATACGGTACGCGATACGCAATACGGAAAATCTCAAATTCTATTAGAAAAGACACACGGCGAAAATCCTACCTAGCTCAGATGGGAAACAGAAGGATAGAAGGGCAGGCTTCTTGGAGTTTAACCCGGATACAAAAATAGCAGGCTCGGCATACGCGATAATATTTGGCAGATCGATACGAAAATCAATACGGTAGCAGTAATGCGAAACGATCCTTGAAATCGAAATAAGCAGATATAATAGTGGTACGGTACGGAACGAAAGGTAAACGAGAATAGATTCATAATTAATCAGGAGGCGATTCGAAATAAGATCCAGGACCAGAAGGGTCAAAAATGCTCTGATAACGCGAGAAAAACCCTAGGAAGAACTAAATCCTAACTCTCTAATCACATGTACATAGTACACAAAATAGTAGAATAACGAAATTTCCGGTACGGTACTAATCGTTCACCTTCGGCAAAAATCTCTATATGGCGTTAATCGCCCTCAGAGTGCGGTACTTTTCGGAACGATACGTAAAAAAAAAGGGGAGAAAGAATTAGTGGTCGATGAGACTCATGGCCATCTCATGCTTTTGATCCGCTAGATCCACGATACGGGTGCGAAGCACCGTTTAAGCGATTCGTGTGATGGAAGAACTTTAATCGAACATGTGCCTTATGGCCAATACAAATGCAAGAGTAATGATGCGAAACGATAAGGGACTTACTCAAAAACTGCTGAAAAGCACGCACTACACACTGAGCACGCACTGGCACTGAGGTCGTCTTCCGGGACATAAAATACAACAAACTAACGGGAACGGTATTCCAATACGCGAACAATACGATACGAAATATGAAACGGAAATCTACGAAGTAAAACGGGAAACTTCATGAGCTTTACAGTAAAATGGTTGAGACCTACCGGTTGAGAGTTCGGCGAATCTCCGAAGCGTAGAGAGTGGTCTTAGTTTAGAGCACTTGGCACGCAAGGAACTACTAGCACTAGCTAAGAGAGCGAGTCAAGAGAGCAAAATTTGGCGCGCGTTTTGATTTAGTAATCGCGTTTCCTTACCCTTCAACGTAATTAGCTCTGTACCTACCCTATTAGCTAATAGCCGTAACATACAGATTTCCTTCAAACGATTGAATCTTCTGGATGTATTCAAGTCCGTGTCCGAAGGGGCTCTCTCAGGCTACTCTTGCGGGATATAGATATGAGACGATGGCTGGTAGGTTGATCACTCCTTCCGGGACTTTGGTAGCGGGACGGTACTTCTCGGTTGATCTCTCGAGCCGGAATCGGTTGGCGAGGTGGATCACGTGCAAGACTCGGCTCCAGACCGGGAAGTTCGTCGGGAATCATATAGTTCCCGAAGTATCCTCTAATGCCCCCACTTGTTTAGCCTCTTCTTATCGGGAGTTAACCTTTAGAGTCCGGGGGTGGTCGATAAATCATCCAGCAGTTAGGTCGGGGACTCCAAATAATAGGTAAATTTATTGATTTTATTCATAAATTTCACGTCTAAAAAAATCGATTTTAACTTAAATTTCCCCGAAACATAGACAAATAAATGAATTTAAATGCGATTATCACCTGAAAGCCAAGACCTTACACAATACGTATTCCTACTTCCAACCCCCACTCCTCCTGATGGAGGATAACCCACCACCTTTCCATATGGCTTCCATTGAGCAGTATTACCCAGTCATTATCCCCATACGGATTTCCAATTTTGAATTTCATTTTCTATACTCAATAATTTTTTGGTATTATACTATTCTTGTTTTTCTCGTAAATTTATTTGGGTAAAATAATATCTAATATCTCCCTCCTAACTATAAATGAAATGACTTGGTGACATTGGCAAAGAGAGGGTTATATTATATAAACGGTACGGTTTAACTACGGTCGACTCAAATGAAGTACCGTCGTCTAAAGCAGGTTGATCAGAATCATTGGCGCTAGGTATAGTTTCTTATTGGAACATACATAGTGAGTCGCATGATGGTGATGCGACTCACTATGTGTATTCCAATGAGAAAATACAGGTTTGTTTTCGCCGCTCTGCTCTCCGGTCTTGTCGCTGATTTGCTCTTTGCTTCAATATGTTTTTAGTTTAAAATGCCTCGAGGGTTGAAGCGGCATCTACGAGTACATGAGCGACGTTGATTTCATGAACTAATCAAGCGGTATCAGAGCCCCCATCGGCAGTTCCTCCGTCCTGACCGGGAGAAGCTAGCAACCGCTCCCTCACTCTTGACCACTACAATGGTCAATTGGAATACAGTCATAATTTTCTCTATCAGCTGGTAACTCTAGCTATTCATGCCCATACTGACTGATAGTAATACTCAAAACTCTATTGACAAAAGCCGCGAAAATATTATTGAAAAATTTCGATTCGTGTATTATATTGACTTTATAGTGTTCAATATGAAATTTTAACATTGACATTATACCCATGTAATATTGCATGGGTTTGTGTCAGCTAGTTTGAAACTGAGAGGCACATATAACTACTTTCAATTCTTTTCTGAATGAATTGTGTGACTGTTCTCTTTCCATAAATTTCTGTATAAAAAATGTACTAATATTTTAGATGCTTAGAGAAACATTCCAAATTAGTAGTTCTATGAACATTAGACCTCACTGAAATCGTAGATTGAAAACAGGTTGGACAGATTAATAAATTATCCTCGAGTATAGGTACATACAACACGCTGAGTACGCGTAAACGCTGAATTGCGGAGCGACAAATATGAGCGCTCGTTACGGCTATTTTATCTAGATACAAACCCTCTCTCTCTCTCTCTCTCTCTCTCTCTCTCTCTCTCTCTCTTTCTCTCTCGTGGACTTTTTTGTAAACAATTTTTTACAGTCAGAAAACGTTGTTTCAAATACTACTTTCACCTAAGTTGGAGATGATTAATCCTCTTTTCACCCTTCCAATCGCATCCTCCAATGAACTTACGATTCACTGAGAATCAATTAACTTATGTGCCGAGTTTCATTAAGATCGGCAAAAGCGTTTAAAAGTTATTGAGAGATAAACAAGCAAACAGAGAGACACGCGAAAACATTTTCACTCTACCCCGGTGAATAGTAGACCCCACTACGTTCGATCAATAAAGTATTGGAAACAGGATGTGTGTGTGTGCACGCGCGCATGCGTCCACGTATGTGTACCGCATATCCTATGGCCAACCGCGCAGGTGAGCTGCGACCTGAATTCTTGACTTCGGCAGTATTTATGGTACAGTTAGAGTGGGCTTCAGACGAGTGCGCTGCATAAGAACGAAAAGTGTCGACTGCTCTTCTAATAGCTGTCAATTCGGGAGATCGAAACGTTTCGTGTAACCTCAAAATCGTAAACTTTTGAATTAGTAGTGAATAATTTGTAGAAGTGATGAGAAATAATCATAAATAATCTTCCGAATTGACAGCCATCGGGAAATCAGACGACGCTTTTCGCTCTTACGCTGCGTTCTTACGAAAAGTGTGAAGCGTCTGATCTCCCGATGGCTATCAATTCGGGAGATCGAAGTCTAAGCTCGAAATCGTGAATCTTTGAATAAATGGTAAGTAATGTTCAGAAGTGAGAGTTAACAATCATTCGGGTTTTTTCGATGTCCAACCGAATTACACGCCTCATGTGCCTATTTGTTTCAGAAATTATTTCCGCGCTAGCACCGCGCGTGTCTAGGAAGTAGTTTTACGAAGTGGCGTGAGCGATACATAAGGTGTCAATTCGGAAGATTATTTATGATTATTTCTCATCACTTTTACAAATTATTCACTACTAATTCAAAACTTTACGATTTTGAGGTTACATGAAACGCTTCGATCTCCCGAATTGACAGCTATTAGAAGAGCAGTCGACATTATTCGTTCTTATGCAGCGCACTCGTCTGAAGCCCACTCTAACTGTACCATAAATACTGCCGAAGTCAAGAATTCAGGTCGCAGCTCACCTGCGCAGTTGGCCATAGGACATGCGGTATGTATGTAAGATGTTGACACTATCATTTTGAAACGTTTTAAAATTGACGAATCTACCAGAGTACGCATCGTTTGTACTTCATTGTACCGAAATCCGTACATGTGTGCATTCATCAATTATTTTGTCTGCTTTCGCCTCCATTCCCTTCCTCCTTTCTCCTCTTCCTTTACCAGTTTATCTATTACACTTTTTCTGCTCTTCTTTTTTTCCACTTATGTATCGAATCTCTTTTTTTTCTCGTACCCATATTCGCAATTCGAATTCGCCTCCCTGTGCTTCAATAGGTACAACTGTTCTACGTCTATCTCTCTCGAGCGTGTGCGAAAATGCAAATTCAGAAAACGATGTCAAGCTATAACAGTGTATAAGGCACATGTATATGCGTATGCATATGCACGTACACATACGTAGACCGCTCGAGCTATGTAAGCGTCCATACAAAGTGCGAACTCTTACTTCAGGTGCGGTGTCCGACATACATTTCTCGAGTAGGCACGCGAGCATGATATAAATACATATTAAGTCCACAAACCGTGTATTCATTATCATCCTCCTCAGCAACGATGAGTAGGTACATCTAGAGTCAATGATTCTGATTAGCCCGCTTCGGGTGACGGTACTTTATCGAGTTGACCATAGCTGAAATGTTCAAGTGAATCTTAGTGTTTTACCATGAAGGCTAAATTTTATTGGTGCTTCACACCAAACAAGAAGATCCGCTCATATCGTTCAATTACGGTCGACTCAATGAAATACCGTCATGCAAAACGGGTTGATCCGAATCATAGACGCTAGGTGCACCTTGTGGATAAAACAATATAAATCGTATCCGCTTCGAGAAAACTCTCTCTTTTTCTTTATCAAGGTTATTCTATGAAAAGCAAAATGATATCACATTAACTGAAATGGCGAAAGTATTCACATTATTTGAGAGATACGATTATATAGATTCTATATTAGTAAATATGTTGCGCGGGTCCTCTTAGTCATCCATTTTGAAATGGGATGGAAAATATTAATCTTTCTTGGTAGGTAGTAGAATTCTGTTACTCGTAAAAATGATTTCGCAGAGCAAATACAACGCGGAACATTAAGTATGGGGCCATACAGGTATGTTTAACCTCAGAGTATGACTGCCCTCAGGAATGGCTGTGCGATAATTCCTAAAAATGAGATACGACCTATGATATTAACCCTGTATCGGTCCAGGCAAAGTTTAGCAATATCATAGAAACAATATTTTTTGGAAGTTTAGAATGACAAATAGCTCGAGTAACAATTGTAAATTATGCATTAAAGAAAACTACAATTATGTGTGTCGTGATGGCTGAATCCCATTAGTATAGCGAATTTTATGAATATTTGTGTCTAAAGAAACGATATAACCATATCGTTACAGAAACCGATACAGGGTTAATAGTATTGTTCTTGTAGGTCCTTCGTAAACTTTACCTCAGTACTTAGAAAGAAACTGCGCGAATATTTTGATGATGAGAGTATTTTTTGGTTTTGCACACAGCCGTCCCCATATTTAACATGGCAGCTGCACTGCCTACCCAGTAAATACTGTGTATATAGCAGGTATATAACTCAAGAGTAATACATTATATTACATTGTCTACATTCATATCTGCATAGTAATATGCTACTGGTGAGCTATATGGTATAGCAAATGTTAGATGTACGATTGCGCGATAGTAATGTTACCATAAGTTGTCTGAATAATATGAAGAAAATAAATTCTAGCTGTACCCGATAAACAAGCTTATGTGAAATAAACGTTGAAAAGTAGTGGAAACGTGTAGTTATAAATACGTTTCAAAGTGATTATAAAAAGCGTACATATTTCATGTTGAAAATGTCCGGTGGCACAACGTACATTTTTATTATATTATTACATGAAATAAGCAGTTTATTGGACAATTTAAAAACATATACACATTTCTTTAAAGAAATACGTATTTTACAGGGTATTACAGACTATACAAAAATCGTTCATACATATATATTACAGACACATAATTTTAAAGACCTACATAGACATATGTCGGTATTAAAAATATACGTTGTGCCCCCGGACATTTTCAACCTAAAATTCGAATCTTTTGTAACCAATTTGAAACGTATTTACAACTATACGTTTTCACAACATTTGAACGCTTATTTCATATAATCTTACTAATTGGGTAACTATGATTATTATTTATTAGAGAAGCATTATACCGCATGTCCTATGGCCAACAGCGCAGGTGAGCTGCGACCTGAATTCTTGACTTCGGCAGTATTTATGGTACAGTTAGAGTGGGCTTCAGACGAGTGCGCTGCATAAGAACGAAAAGTGTCGACTGCTCTTCTAATAGCTGTCAATTCGGGAGATCGAAGCGTTTCGTGTAACCTCAAAATCGTAAAGTTTTGAATTAGTAGTGAATAATTTGTAGAAGTGATGAGAAATAATCATAAATAATCTTCTGAATTGACAGCCATCTGGAAATCAGACGACGCTTTTCGCTCCTACGCTGCGTTCTTACGAAAAGTGTGAAACGTCTGATCTCCCGATGGCTATCAATTTGGGAGATAGAAGTCTAAGCTCGAAATCGTGAATCTTTGAATAAATGGGAAGTAATGTTCAGAAGTGAGAGTTAACAATCATTCGGGTTTTTTCGATGTCCAACCGAATTACACGCCTCATGCCTATTTGTTTCAGAAATTATTTCCGCGCTAGCACCGCGCGTGTCTAGAAAGTAGTTTTACGAAGTGGCGTGAGCGATACCTGAGGTGTCAATTCGGAAGATTATTTATGATTATTTCTCATCACTTCTACAAATTATCCACTACTAATTCAAAACTTTACGATTTTGAGGTTACACGAAAGGCTTCGATCCCCCGAATTGACAGCTATTAGAAGAGCAGTCGACACTTTTCGTTCTTATGCAGCGGACTCGTCTGAAGCCCACTCTAACTGTACCATAAATACTGCCGAGAAGTCAAGAATATAGGTCACAGCTCACCTGCGCGGTTGGCCATAGGGGGGGGGGGACATGCGGATATACATATATCACAAACATACCTTATTCTACTCTACTATTTACATCTTTCAAAAGAAATAAAAAATTATTGTAGAATTATACGGGGTGTTCCGATCAGGATAATCATGACAGGTGTTGCTTAATTTGCCAATACTTGTCTCGTCGACCAGTGCCGGATTGACTGCATAAGAATTGACTGACAGTCAAGTTCCCCTTTCCAAACTCGTTTATCAGCTGCCCTCCCTGCATTCAAAAGGGCAGAGTGAGTGACAGTGATCGATATAGACGATCAATAGTTATTTTTAGATTACGAAATTCGCGCAGTGTCAGTCAAGTGCAATGAAGTGAAATAATCATACCATGATACGGCAGATGAAAAGCATTTTCGAACACGAAACCTTACGAAAAATTAATATTAAACCGTGTAAGTAAAGAAATAAAGTTATTAAAAGTTTCATTACATTAATGAATTTCAGTTAACCCCGCCTTTGACAGATACGGCTATGACTACAGAACAGGTAATGAATATCAGAACGTATTCTTAAAAGAGAACCCGAAAAATACAGCAAAAACTTAATTAAAATAGTTACCCCATTTTTTATTCACTCTCGTTATCGAAAAATAAAAAGTGGGGTTAACTGAAATTTATTAAGTCGATGATACCTACTTTATTCCTTTACGTACACAGTCTAGTGTTGATTTTGTCTAGGTTTCATGTCTGAAGATGCTTTTTACACGCTGCATCACTATACGATTGTTTACTTGACTGCACTTCACTGATACTGCGTGAATTTCGCAACCTATTATAAAAATAACTATGGGGGAGGTTACACGTTCAGTCTGGCATCAGTTCAGTCTTCGACCTTGGATTGATGGTAGACTGACAGTCTGTATTTAAAGTAATGGAATATCCGTCAGTCCGATCCATCAGTCAACGTATTTACACGATCAGTTTTTCGTCAGTTCAGTCCATGACTGTGGTAATACTGATGCTAGACTGAGCGTGTAACCTCCCCTATCGATCGTTTATATCGATCTGAATGCAGCGAGCGCAGCCGATAGACGAGTGGGGTAAGGAAAACTTGGCAGTCGGTCAATACTTATACTGTCAATCCATCATTGCTCGGTGGGACAAGTATTGTCAAATTAAGCCACACCCACCATGACTATTCCTAGCGGAACGCCCTGTATAACAGTTACACAGGGTATATCATTTTAATCTCCCCAGGCTAATATCTCGAAAAGTAAAACAGATATAAAACACGTGGAAGTAGTGAAACTTCGATACCAGTTTCTCTAAATTTGATTCCGGTGGTATTAGTTTCAATTGGATCTACGAAGAAGCATTGTAAAAGACTTGTATAGAGACATTTGAAACTAATACCACCGGAATCAAATTCAGAGAAACTGGTATCGAAGTTTTATTTCTTCCACGTGTGGCGGCCATACGTTTTGGTTTTTTTATCAGATACATCACTATTTGATTGTGTTAATTTAAATCTCTCTCTCCATTCTCGAGTTCGTTCTGTACCAGTTTTAGCTAGTAGAGGAATGGGAAATTCGTAGGGTAAAGAGATGATTAAAATCTATGCACTCTCTCTTATGAGTTACAATACTATGAAAGTCCGCGCGGTTACGCGGATGCCAGTGCGTTGTATGCCATATACCTTATCTAAAAAACGCTTCGCGAATCCTCAAGCTGCTGACTCGCTCTTGCGAAAATCGGCTCGAGTGCAAACGGTTAATAGTTTTATGCGCCCGATTCATGGAGGAACTCTAGGGTCTTGGTCCTCGACCTCGAAACTACCCTCGTCGCGTTTAGGGGCCTGCAGAGAGGATATAGACCATAGATTTATGGTTGCTATGTCTCGACTACGACCGGTCGATGTATAGCCGATGCATTGACGGCGTGGCAGCGAAGCTGCAGCGTGCACGCATATTTGTTCGCTTGGTTTCGAGTAGTTGAGATCGCTCTCCATGCATATGTATTCCATATCCATTTGAATATATCTATTTTCGTGTGTTCACGTTATTTTCCTCCTTGCCTCCTTCACAAAACGCTTCACGAATCCTCAAGCTGCTGATTCGCTCTTGCGAAAATCGGCTCGAGCGCAAACGGTTAATGGTTTTAACTACGCGCTTTATGGCGTCAGGAGAACTGAAATGCTTCTTCGTCCTCGCTGACGCTTGCTACAGAGAGAAGAGCGCGAAGC
>OY783199.1:13549774-13783876 GCA_963678675.1 Xiphydria camelus | reverse complement strand
AGAGAGAGAGAGAGAGAGAGAGAGAGAGAGAGAGAGAGAGAGAGAGAGAGAGAGAGATTGATGATAATGTTTATTGCCCATGGTTGAGCAAAAGTTTGCAGTGTGACTGCATGTACAGCGTGAATAAAAATAAAAATAGTGGATTAAGTAACAATAGTAATAAAATAAAATAATATAAAATAATATAAAATAAAATAAAATGAGATAAAATAAGATAAAAATGAAAATATGAAATCGAATAAACTCAAATAAAGAAAAATAAAATAATAATAGTGATAATAATAATACGTTCAACTCCCTGCTGCACAGACAGCAGTAAGAGGAGAGATATTTATTTATGGGGTGCATTGTTCGTGGCGATGAGGGTAGAACTCGAGGCTGCTGCAGCGTTTTCCAGAGACATCAGGTGGGATTTGACCTTCGATTTGAACAGCGTATAGGAGGATGATGATCTCACGTCATCCGTGAGAGAATTCCATACATATGGAGCTGCGACAGCAAAGGAGTGCAAGTAAGCATCAGTCCGGTATTTAGGTACAATTAGGCGGTCATTCGATTGTCCTCTCAGAGGTCGTCTTTCTACGCGGGCAAGCAGCATGTCTCTGAAGAAGGAGGGTGTGCCTAAACGAAGAGCAGAGTAAGTGAGACAAGCCACTGCCTGTTTCCTTACACCTTCTATCGAGATTCGTCCAAGATTTCTTCGATGAAGCGAGACAGAGGCATCACGCGGGAGATTGAGGATGTATCTCACTCCTTTGTTGATAAGAGCCTTTGAAGTTTGATGTCATTGGCAACACCTGCGCCAAGGAGAACCACTGCGCAGTAATCCATATGCGGCATCACCAGAGCATTGACTAGTTTTTTCCGCATCTCCGTGTCAGTGAAGTTACGAAGCTGCTGGAGTTTATAAATTGCACCGTTGACATTTGAAGTGACTGGCAATGTGCTGGTGAAAAGTTAGCTTCGAGTCGAGGATAACTCCCAGGTTCTTAACTGAATAGACAAATGGAATTATATTACTACCATCCCCGAGCGTAGGAAGTGCATCATGGTTGATTTGGTTGATCAAGCGATTATTGCCCAAGATGATGGCCTTGGTTTTGAGGAGGTTGAGTTGTAGCCGATTTTTGTTTGCCCAGTTGCTAATGGCCAAGATGTCTTTGTTCATACTACGCATGCAGTTTGCCAATTCGTTAGGTGAGAATGTGTCGTAAACCTGTAGATCATCTGCGAACATGAGTCTATTGGCGAACTTGATTGACTCCCCTATGTCGTTGACGAAAAGTGTAAAGAGTAAAGGGCCCAGAACCGAGCCCTGGGAGACTCCTGTATTTGTGGATACCCAGCTAGTAAGTGGCATCAAATTTTAACGCTTGACGTCTGCCGACCAAGTACGATGCTATCTACCGCCTTTATAACGCCTTTGGAGAATCCCATTTTCCTCAGCTTTGCCAGTAGGATAACATGTGGAACAGTGTCGAACGCTTTGGAAAAGTCGAACAAGACTAGTACTGTGACCTGGCGCCTGTCCATCCCATGCCTAACATCATTTAATAGCTTTAGCAGTGCCGTTGCCGTACTGTAGCCGGTCCTGAATCCGCATTGCCACGGGTCCAGGATGTCGTGTTGCTTGATGTAGACAGTCATTTGATTGAATACAAGACGCTCTAGGATCTTACTTATTGCGGGTAGTAATGCGATAGGCCTGTAATCATTTGCTGAGCTTGGCGTGGCGACCTTCTTGATGAGAATGATGACGGCTTTCTTCCAAGTAGTGGGGAAAGAGTCAATGATGGAACGATTGAATACGTCGGTAAGGAAGGTTATTACCAGATACAATACTGGTCGTAACATGTGTAGGTTCAGGCTATCAGCTCCAGTGGCATTAGATTTAATTGATTTTACTACCTTCTCGATATCAGTGGGTGAAATAGTGGAAAAACTGAGCTCCGGCCGGTCAAGTGCAGGCAGAACATCGTGGTAATCAAGTAGAGTGAGCGGCTGGTCAGTGATGGAGACCTTGGCGAGGGCCAAATTCAGTTCTTCAGGAGGCACAACCAACGGATGTGAGGCGAGTGAATTAATAAGGCCAAGATTCCTCAGCTCCGCCCACATGGCAGCAGGTGCAAGGCCGTCCAACCTTGTGCGGTAGTACTCGATCCGAGCGGCAGATAACTGATCACGAAGACTATTGCGAGCTTCACGGTAGGCCATGAGGTTATTTTTACATTTGTTGCGCCTGTAGCGACGATAGACAGTCCGCAGCTTCCTTTGGGCAATATTGAGCTCAAAAGTGATCCAAGGAGCATGTTTTACACCATTGACTTTGAGCATGACAACTGGTGCCACAGTGTCGAGTACTTTGTGGAAGTTGAGATAAAAGTTTTCCAGTGCTGCGTCAACACTGGAGTCGTTGGTAGCCAGTAATGTCCAGTCTATGCTAGCGAATTTTTCTTGAGCCTCAGTTGACGCCATGCGCCCCAGTCGCCTGGTGCTAATGGTCCTGGCAGATGGACGAATTCCTTGAATGACAAGATCAGCATGTATCAAGTGATGCCCCGCTCCCAAAGGAGTATCCGATTTGCCCCAGGAGACAACTTGGTCAGATTCATCAACGATGCAGAGGTCCAGCCACGTCTCAAAACTCCCAGTGGTATGAGTAAAGCCATGATCGACTATTTTCAGTGACAGGTCCCTCACGAGTGATTTAACGTAGCGAGCGTTATGGCTAAGACTGAGTTGATCGGCATTAAAGTCGCCCAGAATTACCTTATGTACGTAGTCCTCCATAGCAGAGGATAAAATTGTGCAAAAGTCCACAGGGATGGTGAACGGGACATGCGGCGGTCTGTAGACGACTGCCGTGAAGATCGGCGGGACATCAGGCTTCCTCAGCACACACATGATGTATTCGATCATTCCAGATTTATTGACCGTGTTTGAGCTAGCGATAATGGTGGCTGAGAAGGACTCGTGGATATAGAGAGCTACACCTCCACCGTGCACGTTTCTATCCTTTCGAATGACGGAGTAGTTGGCCAGGCTGATGACAGAATCGGGTATCGTGGGAGAAAGCCAGGTTTCAGATACGGCAATCACATGGTAAGTTGGACTGATATCAAAATGGCTTTTGAGAGCGTTCAAGTGAGAACGTACGGAGTTAGTGTTGAGACAACAGCATCGAAAAGTGTTACCACATGAAGGACTATTTACTAAGCGAGCAGGTCGTGAACTTCATTGCGTTGAGTTGGTGTAAAGCTGTGCAATCTTTGGTATGTCTGCCTGAGAATTGATAATGTGAACTAGAGTATCGTTATTGGCTTTAGCAAAGACTGTACTGCTCTTTTCCCAGATATATTTGAAGCCAGCATCCCTAAGAGCTGACTTTGCTGCTGTCAGGAGTTTCATGACGTTGGACGGCAATAAAAGGTTGATGTAGATAGTCGAGTTGCTATCGGGCGAGGCAGTTTGTCCGATGTCATCTAGGGCTTCCTTGTCGAGTTGCGAGAATCTGAGTTGGCCATGTGTGCGCTTAGCAGCAATAAATCGGGATGCAATTACTGAGGTCTTGCACACTACTGCGAAAGCGGTCCTAGTTGGTACAGATTCCACCGGAGCAGCCCCTATAGAGTGAACAGCAGCTTTTTTGCGAAGAAGACGAGCGCTGCAGAGGTCATCAGAGTTTAGATTGATCTTGAGCACGTTGGCTACCGCAGTCGCTATTCGAAGTACAGTGGCTTCAGAGACAGATCCAAAAGAAAGACCAGAGATCGTTATTTCAGAGTCAAGGCCAGGACTAGTGGTTCCTCTCTGGATGCGCAGAGCATTAGCATTCACCGCAGCCGTAAGTCTCGTGAGGTCGATACTATTCGGCGTACCAGGGCCACCAGCCTGTATCAGATCATCAAGTCTTTTACTAAGTTTGTTGACCGAATCTCTAAGCTCCGCGTTTTCTTCGGACAAGTGTTTGGTGACTTCTGTAAGAGTGTCGGTTTTTTGAGCGAGTTGACCTGTCGTAGTTTTGAGGTTAGCTACATCAGAGCAGACAGTTTCCACTGTCGCTCGAATGGTTCGAAGTTCCTGAAGGAGAGCGTGGTCTTGAGACTGAGTTGCGCGGATTAACTTGAGTTCCTTTCGCAAGGCACTGTTGCTGGACGAATCAGATGCTCGCATATTTGCGAGTTCTTCAAGGACAGAAGCGATGGTAGCCTTGGGTGGTTTTGCGATGCTCTTGGGATCTGAGCGAATGGATCTTGCTTCGTCGCCCATGACGCAACTGGATTTGAGTTTGAACGTCGCACGAAATTGGCACAGTAATGGTGGATTTCCCGTTGCCGATTTAGTGAATAGTCGGTAAAGTAGTGCGCCAAGTTACTGGAGTGCACCCAGAGATTAGCGCTCGACCGATAGAGGACGATACTAGGAGTTTCCTAAGTAGTGTGCGAGAGGAACACTGTTCCACCGGGCGAGCGCACAACCCAAAGATGGCAGAAAACTAACCTCCAATATGCAGCAGTCAGATAAAAGCCTGTATCAATGCACGCAGGCCCTTGCAGATAGAATATTTCGTATCGGCAAGAAGCCCGCGTTAGAGAGAATGCGGTTACACTGAAAGCAAAGCGCCTGGAGGCGAGATAAGGCAGAAAAAGCACTACAAGCGAGAGCAGGCAAACGACGCGTCACACCGTGCTTACCGGTAAAGAGAAAGAGAGAAGAAGAAGAAGAAGAAGCATATTTTATTTGCTCTAGGGCCGAAGAGGCCCTCTGAGAGCACGCAAACAGTCAGGACAAATGAATTACAGAGAAAGCAACAAATTACAAAGAGAGCAACTAAGAGAGCGAACGAGTGGAAAGAGATAAAGTAAATAACAAAGTAAAATAACAGATAATAGAACGGCCTAGACTAACAGAATTAGGTAAATAAAAGTTTACAATATAACTAATACGGATGATACGAACAAAGCAAAGTATGCTAAGCGGAAGTAAATGATACAATATAAGCGCTTAACGAAATACGCAAACACAAGAGCAAGATGCAAAGGAGAAAAGAAAAAAGCGCAAGCAAAAGAGAGTAAGAACTAACTAGTCTACAGATAGAAGCCAACAAAAGAGCCGTCCTTTAAACTCAGGAATAGTCGTCGACTCCCTGATTTCGACCGGGAGGGAATTCCAAAGTGTGGCAGCGGTAACCGCGAATGATTTCTGAAATATCGCGGTGCGACTAGTAGGGACCAGCAGGTTAGACTCAGGCTCGCGCATATCATGAGGCCGAATCTCAGCTCTTGCACGGAACATAGCCGCTAAATAAGAGAGCTCACCGGAGGAACGAGCCGCGAAATACAAGGAGCCAATGAAGTACATGCATCGCCTTCTATAATCTAACCATTGAAGGCGCCGCAGATACGGCGTAATGTGCTCGTCCCGGCGGACGTCCAATATGAAACGAGCACACATGTTCACGGCCCGCTGCACCCTAGTGGCCTGCTCGTCGGTAATGTCGCCAAACAACGCCCCGCAATAGTCCATGTGGGGAAAAACTAGAGCCACCACGCGAGCCTCCTGCGCAGATGGGCGGGCAGGAAGTCCCGACCCTTCTTAATTTGATAAAGGGAAGCGTGCATGCGCCTAACGACCTCGGTGAAATGGTCGCTCCATGAGAGCGTCCTGCTGAACTACACACCCAGGTTCCTAACCACCTGCGAATAAGGGACAGCCACGCTGCCTACCGAAACCATGGGCAGCACCTCAAAGTCGATAGAGTTAATGAACCTGCTCGTACCAAAGACGATGACTTTGGTCTTGGCGGCATTTAACTTAAGAGAGTTGCCAGTGGCCCAAGCAAGCAAGGAGGACGCGTCCGAACTGACAAGAGCAACTGCATTGACAAGCTCAGCGGGAGAGCAATGCAAATACATTTGCAGGTCATCTGCATACAGCATGTGCTTGCAATACCGGAAAACCTGGGGGAGAGCCCGCAGGTAAATAGAGAGGAGTAGCGGACCCTGAACAGAGCCCTGCGGAACGCCCGAGGTGACAGCACCCGAAGCAGAAGTAGACCCATGATTACCCACTACGACCTGGAAACGACCAGTGAGGTAACTTCTGAACCAGGTAAGAACAGAAAGCGAGCAGCCCAGCGCCTCAAGAGCTGAAAGGAGGGAACTATGCGAAATGGTATCGAAGGCCTTGGAAAAATCGAACATAACAAGGATAGTGAGCATCCTCCGATCCATAGCAAGCCGGACATCATCCGCGACCTTGACCAGCGCAGTCTGGGTACTATAATTCTTACGGAACCCTGACTGGCAGGGGTCGAACAAGCTGTTTTCATTCATGTAATGCGTTAACTGCTCATGGACGATCCTTTCAAGCACCTTAGATAAGGCTGGCAGGATGGAAATAGGCCTGTAATCCGCCACGCTAGCGGGCAACCTAACCTTGGGTATAGGCGTAATGAGCGCGAACTTCCACGGAGACGGGAAAACCGAATTAGTGAGGGAGTCGTTGAAGATATGCAAGATCGCGGGAAAAATAATCTCCATGGAACAGTTTAACAGGCTAAGCCCCAATCCATCAGCACCAACTGCAGGAGACTTGTGTAGCTGAAGAGCATCAGATAGACTAATAGGGGTGACGGGCGCAAAATAGAAGCGAGAGGGGCCAAAGGGGACAGAGGAGAGATCATGCACAGGTAACGGTGTACTGGGAGAGAAGTAGAAAAGGAAGTTGGCGTTGAGTTCATCAATTGACATCGCGATAGGCAGGGAGGTCCTTTTCTCAACAGCAACGCTGAGGCGCCTGAAGAGAGCCCAGATGTCACGGGCATGACGCTCGCAACGCAACCTCTGGATGAAATAGCACTTCTTAGTCGATCTAACCCTAGTACGCACGGCGTTCCGCAGAGCCCTGAAGTCCAGATACAAGCGAGGCAGCCGCGACCTAACAAACGCACGCCTGACCCTGTCGACACTTCGAACACGAGAAAGATTAACCCGGAGCGAAACAACACACGATACTCGTTACGTCTCTCGGCGGATCTTCTTTAGCAGAGAGAGAGCGAGAGAGAGAGAGAGAGAGGGGGGGGGGGGAGAGAGAGAGAGAGAGAGAGGGGAGAGAGAGAGAGAGAGAGAGGAGAGAGAGAGAGAGAGAGAGAGAGAGAGAGAGAGAGAGAGAGAGAGAGAGAGAGAGAGAGAGAGAGAGAGAGAGAGAGAGAGAGAGAGAGAGAGAGAGAGAGAGCGTGGGTAATGAGTGGGACGTTCGATATTCCTTCTCCTCTGTCCGTCTTCTGAGGCTGTTACCCTCCGTTTCACGTTTTCGTTAACAGTCGTATTCGTCAAGAGAGGAACCCAGCTAGCAAATTAGTTCTATAAATTTAGAGTTATAGGAGTTTTATATTCTATTAATGTTTTATAGTTGTATCTGGAACACTGAATTGTTGCATTAATGTGGCACATGAGACTATTTTGCTTTCAGAAACGGAATTGTTCTTTAAATTTGTTGTAAGAACGTTCTTAGAGCATACTTTATAGAGCATTTATAAGATAACTGCTAATTTAGCTCTATAAGTGTGTACAGTAACACAATTTTACAGCAACGGTGCTTATAGAATCGAATTACTGTAAAACCGATGCAAAATAGTGCCTTATAGAATTATACCATCTCCTGTGACACTCTTATACAATTATTCCGTAATGTCGCTTATAGTTTCTTTATAGAATAGTTTCTTTATAGAACTATTGTGTAAGGGGTTGCTAAGTAGCAATTTTGCTGCGGAGAGCAAATTGCAAATATGGAAGCTGCTATCGAACTTAAGAGAAAAAGCTCTATAAGGCAGTTATAGAGAATAATAATACAGTTGTTATAAAATCATTATAGAGCAAATAAGTATTACTACAAGCCTTTTTGTTCCATAAAGAAACATTATAGAACTACCATACCATAACCATACTTAATTTGACGCCACGTTTTAAGAGTTTATTTTGTTGTGTTGAGTGTACGAGTTTTGTCAGTCTTGCTGAAAATAATGTCATCCTTAAGTAAATGGAAACGGGTAAAAAAAAGTGGAGCATTTCGGAGGAAAACTAAAAAAATTTACGAAAACTTATTGCGCGATAGTTTGTCCATAAATAACAGTAATACGGCTGAAAATGATTCCCAGGAGCTGACAGCATTACAGACAGATAGTGCCGTAGTGAGCGAGGAGGAAAAAAATAGAATAGATTTCGACACTACAGAAAAACAAGAAGATGAAGATATGATAGAAAGAAATGACTGGCTAATAGAGCTTCAGAATGATAACGAAGATGATTCTGTAATATCAGAGGTAGAAAAAAACGCAGAGTTTATAAGAGATCTTCGGCTGTGGGCAGTACAATTTAATATCTCACATTCGGCGTTGAGGGATTTATTTAAAAGTATAAATAAACGTTTACCGGATATTCTTCCTCAAGATCCAAGAACGCTTTTAAAGACTTGCCAAGCTGTCATTATGACTAAGGTTGGAAGTGGCGATTACTGGCATCATGGTTTCGAGGTTTGTTTGAGACAAGTGTTATCACCAATGCTAAACTTACCCAAAAGTATTAGTATAAATATAAATGTGGATGGCTTGCCTATTCACAAAAGCAGTAAAATGGAATTTTGGCCGATACTTTGTAATATTCATGAACTACCTGAAGTAAAACCTATGGTCATCGGCATATACTGCGGTACAGGAAAGCCTTCCAGTTTAACGGCATTTCTGGAACCTTTTGTTACTGAAGCCCAAACAATCTTTTTGGAAGGACTCCTGATAAATGAAGTTCTAATTGATGTAAAGCTAAGATGTTTTATATGCGACTCACCAGCTAGAGCCTTCATCAAAGGTAAATAAAAATATATTCATTACTTCAAAACTACCTAATAATTCAAAGTGAGAATAGGTACTTATACCTTATTGATTTTGCAGGTGTTATAAATTTCAACAGTAAACACGGATGTTTAAAGTGTACCACCGTCGGCGAATACTCGCATACTTCTCATACTGTGTTTTTTCCCAAAGCCGGCTGCGAGAGAAGAACAAATGACAATTTTCGTGCTAAAAAATATGGATCACATCACAAGCAGGATTCTCCTTTACTTCTTTTGCCAATAGATATGGTTGAAGACTTTCCTGTAGGAGACTCATTACATTTACTGGATTTAGGTATCATGAAGAAATGTTTGCTAGGCTGGAGAGATGGCAGCTTTGGTAGTTATAAGACGAAATGGTGCGCCAGAGATATAGATACAGTCTCAAAATTTTTGGAAAAATGTAAAATGCCATGCGAGTTTCATAGATCTGTGCGTGGTTTGGATGTTTTGTGTCACTGGAAGGGTACAGAATATCGCACATTTTTGTATTATCTAGGAATAGTAATACTTAAGGATATCTTGGCCCCCGAAATATATTTACATTTTCTACTTTTTTTTGTGGGGTGGCTATATGCTCATCAAATTCATACAAACATTTTCTCGATTTAGCAGAAACATTACTTAATAATTATGTAGAATACTATAGAGACTTCTATGGAGAAGACTACATCACCAGCAACGTACATAATTTGACACATTTGGTCGAAGAAGTTAGAAAGTTTGGTACTTTATCAACTTTTAATACTTATCCATTCGAAAATAAACTGTACCAAATAAAACAATTATTAAGACATGGTAACTTGCCTCTGGCACAGGTTGCCAAAAGGATGAGTGAAATTATCAAGTTAGAAAATGATTCCGCAATACAGAATAATTCTATATGTTTGAGAAGCTTTCCCATATTAAAAAAAAAAATGGCATAGGACATTTTTTAAAAATAGAGTTTGATGAATTTTCATTGTCATCGGATTACCCAAATAAATGGTTTTTAACTCACAACAATAATATTGTTACTTTCCACTATGCATCATTAAATAATGACGGAAGGCCATTTATTTGTGGTTCTCCTGTAAAAGACACGGAGGAAGTTTTTGATATTCCTGTCAAATCTTCTTATTTAAATATTTTTAAATCAAACCGAGTACAACATAAACATTCAAATTTATATTCAGTCTCTGAAATTAAAAGTAAAGTTGTTGCTATACAATATAGAGAAACAACTGTATTCGTTCCTTTGATACATAATTTAGAAAAGTGAAATATAAATAAAGTGATAAACATTTTATTAAAATAAGATACCTTATGTCAACATATGTGTATTATTATATGTTTATGTAACATCAAAACTAAATAAACTTTATCATTCCTGTATTGTGCAGTCTTCATCTCTTCATTAAATAGAAATAAAACAATATTTTCTTCTTTGTGGATCAATGTACTGGCCTATTGATCCTATAAAATATATAAATATTCCTATAAAATAATACAATTAATAATGTCTGTCTCAAAATGAAATATAACAGTCGCGATGACATTTCGCTTTTTGCGAAGTCTGTAATACTTGAGATCCAGAGTGATCTTGTATACAGTTAGCTGGGGAGACTAATATATGTATGATCAGATTGATCATAAATATTAGTCATCACAAAAAGCGAAACAGTATCGTGAATTTTATATTTAATTTTAACACAGACTATATAGATATAGGTTTTATATAGAAAAAGATATACAATACAATAATATACTCACTTAACTATCAGATAAAGCATCAGTTATTTTGCTCTCCCATATTGTTATCTTCATCTAACATAGCTTCTTCAGCAATGTCATTGTTCTCAGTTTCTTCCATTTCATTATTTTCACTTGGGGCAATTAGTTTCTTGGACCTTCTTTTAATAGCTGACGTTCTTGACAAATCGCTTTTGCTTCTTCTGGTCGAGTTCCTTATTACATTTTTAAAAAAATCCACGCAGTCTTTATGCGTAAAACTGTTGTCTGACAAATGCACGACGTTGAAAAAAAGCGAAATAACGTTTTTATACATTTTAAAGGCTACTTTTTCTTTTTCTCCTCTTGCGCCACCAGCCCACGAGCATAAGGTCATGAATTTTCTGGAAAACATCCTATCAACTAATATGTAACAGTTATTAATTCCATGGCCATCACCTCTTTTTCCACAAACGTAACTAAGTCTTTCTATATTCTCCTTCATTACATCTTTGTCTTTTAACTTAGATTCTAAAGCATCCAACTGTTCAACTGCTTCGATGCAATCTATGTAAACATTTTCGACTGCCTGAGAAGATTTTTTACATGAACAATGTTTATTGCTGCTAATGTTCGACATTTTCTCGGCAATGACATCTGTCATGGCCTCGAATTTTGATAACTGCTGCAATATTTTTAACTGATTCTCAGTTGTTCCAAGATTTTTCATAGATTCCATTATAGCATTTTGGTTATTTATAATTATTCCTTGGTTTTCGATAATGGTTGATAAATGATTATCTAACGTGCTAGTATTGGCTTGCAATATTTCATTCGTGACAACATCAGTAGCAGTGGAATTGTATGATTCTTCAATCGAATAATTATCGTTCATTATTTTCTCTGTATCTACAAAAATAACATTTTGTGGAGAACTATCAGCAACTGTAATCTTCTCTGACATGTTGTATTGCAATGTATTAGAAGTCGTTGCTAGTTGCTCTGAATTCTGCAAAATAAAAAGATATGTGACCAAGAGAGAGTTTTGCACCCAGCGGTGCTTTGTTTACTTGGAAAAGGTACTATTCCAGACTTTTTGGACAAACTGTACATTATTTATATACATATCGTTGAGTTAGTGCTTGTTTGTTCCATACTTGAAACAAGATAATGGCATATGGAACAAATAAGAACTGACCCGACGATGTATCAAAAGCAGTTGTTTTAAAAAAACCTACCATGCAAGCAGCCTTCGCTGCTACCTCATTAAAATCATATTCTGCGTTTTTCTTTGGGAGAATAACCCTAACTCGTTTTTTTCGTTGCACTATTACTTCTTGTTCCTCTGCCTCAGTCGAATCCTCTTTCTCAAGCATAGCACGTAATTCCTGTTCGGCAGTTCCGTATGTTTCTAGCCCGTTTCTTTTTAATGTACAACCCATTTGGAACCAAGAATCCTCAGGTATAGAGGTTCCTATTTTAATAAGTTTTTCTGCTTTCATTTTGGGCCAAAAAAGCACCCCTTGTTTCTCCCAAGCCTTGGGAACTGCAGTTAATTGCTTGGAACCTCTCTCTATTGTCTCGACTATTTTATACATGTTTTTATGTATTTTTCAAAACAATGCTGCAACAATTAAAATGCAGTTATAATGTGGAACAATGGCCATATTATATAATGGCTATATTATGGCCAATGACCATATATCCATACATTACCTTCTATAACAAATCACAAACTATAAAGAGACACAACACTCAAAAATATAGAACTTTAAGGTTATGTTTAGAAATACTGTACAATTGTACAATTAATTGGCCAAAATGAAACGTTAAATCGTATAAAGTTCGATTACAGTTTCGGTACAGTACAGTAATACAACCAAATTGTTCTATAAAAGTTTGGTTATTGCACCATTTTTAAACATTAAAACAGCCAATCTCGCTAATCAACGTTCGATCGATGTACAGCGTTGCCACTTCGATATTAACCGTTTGAATGTGGCTTGATAGGAGCAGCAATTAACATGTCACGCTCGTCCGTATTATCATATCCTCAAACGTAGCATGTAGGCGAGTCCTCTCGATAATTTTTAAGCGTACTGACCGGACCGAGTTGGTTGTCTTCGACGATATTATCCGTGGTTAGGTTAGGTTAGGTTAGGTTGGCGTATCGTAAAATATGACAACACTGTGGATATTAAATGGCATAGATCTGTACAGAATGTCCTGCTCTGTACTGGCCAGTTGCAGGGATCTTGAAATTTACCTACGGCCAGGCTTGGTCGGTACTCGAGCCATTTATCTACCGTGGTATACCGGTGGAAGTCGAGTCGTTAGTTAGAGTTGGTGTCAATTCGGGAGATCGAAGCGTTTAACCTCGAAATCGTGAATTTGTAAATAATGGTGAGTAATTTCTATTATTCACAAATTCACGTTTCGAGGTTAAATGCTTCGATCTTCCGAATTAACACCAACTCTAACTACCGACTCGACTTCTACCGGTATAGGTAGGTAAATGATTCGAGTACCGACCAAGCCCGGCTGAAGGTAAATGTCAAGGTCCCTGCAACTGTGTGGTTCTGCGCGGGATATCCTGTAATAGCTGCTTACGAAGCATACTTGCTCTATAATCATTGCAATCGACACAAAAATGTCATACTAGTGAGAATCCATATTGGAAGTACAGGAGAAAGCCTTTCTTTCTGTCGCCATATTGTGAAAGAAAAAAATCATAATTAAAAATATATACCTACAATATAAATAGGCAAAATAATATCAATAATATGGATTATATTTACTTTCTGACTATTTTATATACAGTTGGTTGCTAAATTCATCAATTTAGAAAATATTTTTTTTATTATAAATTTCCGGCATCATAGGAAATATAAGATAAACTAAGGGCGCGTCAAAGAATTATCATTATGCACCACATGTTTCACGATAAACCTTTTTCCGCATTAAAATTTCCTGCTCCCTGATGGACTTTATACAAACCAACTAAGCATTTCGTACTGTGAGTACTCTTATGCAGGTTGATTAGATCCACCTTGGTTCTTGGTCGCCATCCATATTATTTTTGACGAGTGCAGCGTTGTGATGCGATACAGAAACATTCTGTTCTTAAAAGATACATTTAAACGATTTTAAAGTTCTGTAAATAGAACACCATGCAACACAAAAGTTGTATAACGAAGCAATATGCGCTGCTAAAGAATAATTGTATAAGAGTTCTTTATTTGTTCTATAGCAGAACTCTAAGACAGCATTTTAGAACTGCTATAGAATTTTTATGGGATTGCTTTGTAACTGTGTTATAAAAGTTCTTTAAGACCTGTGAGAACGTTTACTCAGCAATTCTATAAGTGCTTCCTGCAGGCCTTACAGAACAGCTTAAAGAACTAAAACGTTCTATAGAACGGTGCCCATTCTTATCCTATAAGTGTTGTAAGAACGTTTTGAAAACGTTCTTAGAACAAGCATTGCTCTATAAGATTTGCTCTGAAAACGTTCTTACGACTTTTATAGAACATGAAATTGCTACCTGGGAACTTACTCCACCGAGCGTAAAGAAGTTTCACTTCAAAAATTGTAAAAATGAAGTTTTATAGTATTGAGGGAGAAATATTATCGTGAAATCCATCCGACAACAGGTAGGCCCGCTTTCAAGAAATTTGTATAAACATAATTGTTTTAATGAGTAAATAAGCTAGGACAGTTCGGCGCCACCTACCCCCACTCCCCAGCAACGCAGCCGGTCACGCCATACCTGCAGGTTAGGCTTGCTCTTGGCAATCTCGCTTTCGACACCCTCTCCCTAACCTCGCCCCGGGCAATCTCGCTTTCGACATGTTATCTCCGGTTGCACATTACACCTAGAGGATGTTATCGAAATCATGGTGATGTGCACGCATGCATGTTTGCCCTTGTTCCCGGGCAATTTCACTTTCGACCGTGATCTTCGGTTGCACATCGCACCGCGCGCATGCGTCGTGATTTGAATCCGTGCTACAGTCACCGATGAGTGTTGCAAGATTGCTCGGAGCAAGTCGGAACCTGCATGCGTGCACATCATTGCAGTTTCTCCGGAACGTTCGACGGGCGCATCCGCACGGGAGTGATCGTCAACCTGCGAAATCTGGTTCCCGCCGCCTTTTTGCAGGGTGCGCAAACTCTCTTCATACCGCGCATCAAGAACGCGCTGAAGAGGGAGAACGCTCTGAAGGTGAATGCTGCGTCGGAGGGCGAATACAACATCGTTAAGAACGACGAAGAGATCATCGAGCTGAAGACCTTCGCCACGAAGAACGTCCCAATCCTGCAGAGACCACTGATTTGAAGCAGTGGTTCGTCGAGAATGTGCGAGACCGCATTCTCCGGCAAATGGAGGAATTCCAGGAGCGAGACTCGGGTTGGACGTTGCGAATCATCATCAACTTGACCATCTGCGTGAACCGGTACAATCCTATAAGAGGCAGCTCCTACCTCGAACTTCCAACGTTTATCAAGAGGAAGGAAGCACGTTTCAACGTGCAGAACACTGACAACCAATGTTTTAAGTGGGCACTTCTTTCTGCTCTGCATCCCGTTGATCGGCGAGATCACCCCAACCGTGTATCAAAATACCGACCATATATGAGAATGAACTAAACTTTGTGGGAATAGACTTCCCAGTGATGCTGAGAGAGGTCTTTGAAAAGCAGAAGTCTCAGTCAACATCTACATTCTGCAGAAGCGGAAAGAAAAATTTGCAGTCGCACCCATCCACATTACCTCGCATAAAACGATCAAGCATGTGAATCTCCTCATGATTCAAGATTGCTATATCGATGAGGAGGAGGAAGAGAAGGAGGATGAGGAGGTGGAAGAGAACGAGGACGACGAAACACCCACCATCTACCACTAAGTGTGGATAAAGGACCTCTCCCGGATAGTCAGTATACAGCTTTCAAGAAGGGATGGAAAGAAATACATCTGCGATCGTTGCCTCCATTATTTCAGATACCTCGAAGACTTGGATGTTCATGAAGTCGACTGCGGTCAGGTGAATCGGTGCAAGTTCAAGATACCCGCACCGATGCACAGCACCTTGAAGTTTAAGCACTTTAACTTCAAGGAGAAGGTGCCGTTTGTCATCTACGTAGACTTTGAGTGCCTCTTGAAGAGTGTCGGTCAGCAGCAGCAGCAGCAGACGAGCAAGACGAGAGTTTGCGAAATGCACGAGCCCTTCAGCGTGGGATACTATGTGAGATGCAGCTACGACAGCACGTTGTCCCGCTTCAACAGCTTTCGGGGCCCGAAACCCGCTGAATGGTTTGCGGGTGAACTCTTGAAGCTAGCCGAGCAGGTCGAAGGAGTCTTCGAGCATCCCGTATCCATGGATTCGCTCACGGCGGAGCAGGAGAGGGCCTTCCGCACAGATGAGAATTATCACATTTGCCAGGAGCCGCTGGGTACGAAGAGAGTTCGAGATCACTGCCATCTCACCGGCAGATACAGGGGTGCAGCGCGCAATTATCAGGATTCGCGCACCATTCCCGTAGTCTTCCAAAATCTCAGCGACTACGACAGCCACCTCATCGTGAAGGAAATTTCTACCTGTACTTCGACGGCCGGATCAACCTATTGCCGATAAACATGGAGCGATACGTCTCGTTTACTAAACACTTGAAGGGCAGAGACATTGCCCTTCGATTCGTCGACTCCTTCAGCTTCATGGCATCGTCGTTGGAGAAGTTGGCGTCTTAACTCGTGGAGGCGCCAATCACCAAGAGCGAGATCCCGCAGATCCAAGCCGAGCAGTTCGAATTGCTGAGGCGGAAAGAGGTTTTCCCCTACGAGTACCTCGACGTATGGGTCAAGTTGGACGTGACGGAGCTGCCGACCAAACAACAATTTCACAGCTGTCTCAACGGCTGCGACATCTCCAACGAGGATCACGAACACGCCCAGAGGGTCTGGCGTGAGTTCAACGTGGGAACCTTGGGTGAGTACGCCGACCTCTACCTGAAGACCGACGTCCTGCTGCTGGCCAACGTGTTTGAGAACTTTCGTGACAACTGCCTGGAAGCGTACGGTCTGGACCCGGCTCACTACTACACCACACCAGGCCTCACGTGGAACGCCATGCTCAAATATACTGGGATCGAGTTGCAACTGCTCACCAACATTGACATGCTCATGTTCGTCGAGCGGGGCATCCGAGACGGTGTCAGTCAGTGCAGCAACCGTTAAGCCCGAGCCAACAATCAGTACATGAGGGACTACAATCCCGAAGACGAGACGAAGTACCTCATGTATTACGATGTGAACAACTTGTACGGCTGGGCGATGACGCAACATCTCCCGTACGGTGGCCTCGAGTGGGTGGAGAACTTCGCTGACTTCCAGTGGAATGTACCCGACGACTCGCCAATCGGATACTTACTGGAGGTGGACTTGGACTATCCGGAAGCCATTCACGATGCCCACCGAGACCTGCCGCTGTGTCCAGAGCAGATGAAGCCACCGGGCTCGAAGGAGCCCAAGCTTCTGACGATGTTGTACTCGAAATCGCGTTACGTTATCCATTACCGCAACCTCAGGCAAGCTCTCCTGAAAGGCTACATAGGCCTGAACAGCGGTATGAGGAAACGAGCCCGCAATGAGTTTGAAAAAAACTTGTTCAAACTCATGAACAACGCGATGTTCGGCAAGACGATGGAGAACGTACGCAAACGTGTTGGCGTCAAACTCGTAACCAAGTTGAAGGGCAGATACGGTGCTGAAGCACTCATCGCCAAACCAAACCTCCACAACCGAGTCGTTTTCGCAGAAAACCTCGTAGCCGCGCAACTCAGCAAGATCGAAGTTTTGTTGAATAAGCCGATCTACGTGGGGTCTGCATACTCGACTTGTCGAAGACTAGCGTTTACGAGTTTCACTACGACTTCATGATGCCGACCCTCGAGAGCAATTGCAAGCTGCTTTACACGGGCACCGACAGCCTCATCTACGAAGTGCGGGGTGAGAACATCTACGACGTGATGAAGCGCCACATTGGACGCTTCGACACGTCCGACTACCCTGCCGAGAAGGCCTTCGAGATGCCGCTGGTGAACAAGAAGGTGGTCGACATCATGAAGGACGAGTGCAACGGTCAGGTCATGACGGAATTCGTCGGACTCCGTAGCAAAATGTACAGCGTGCGGGTCAACGGCGAGGACCGCATGAAGAAGGCCAAGGGCGTCAAGACGTCGGTGCTCGCGAGAACCATCGATTTCGAGGACTACTTCACTTGCTTGAGGCAAAACGCGACACCACACCGATCGCAGTACCTTTTCCGTTCGAAACTGTACGAAGTGCAGACTGTGTAGCAGACCAAAGTCGCGCTCAGTCCGCACGTCGACAAGAGGTAGTTGCTGTCCGACACTACGGGCACTCTGCCCTGGGGGCACTGCAGAATAAGAAATGTAAATATGGATGTCGATGAGTAAATGTGTGTGTGTGTGTATGTGTGTGTGTAATAGGATTACAATTGTACATATAGGTCTAGAGGAATAGGATTACGAATGTAAATATAGGTGTGCGTGCGTGTGAGGATGAATAAATGTATGTAAATATAGGTGTGGATATACTTAAATGTAAAACTAACCGGCATTACGAGAGAGAGAGAGAGAGAGAGAGAGAGAGAGAGAGAGAGAGAGAGAGAGAGAGAGAGAGAGAGAGAGAGAGAGAGAGAGAGAGCGAGAGAGAGCTACAAGACTGTGGTAATGAAAATATGTCGGCCCATTTAAAATCATATCGATGACCTTGATATTTTGAAAAAAACTAATTAGAAAATAATTCTTTTCTAATAATAGTATTTGCCCCTTTGTATCGAACAATTTTTCCTGTGAACACTTTTTCATATCATCAACGACTGCCGTGATATTTGAGGTGGTCAAGTTAGGTGAAACACCCTGTATATTTTTTATTCGCCTGGGTAAGCTCTACAACTTAATAGGAACACAAATATGAAGTTCTGTTTTTAAAAAATGACGTTTCTCCCTCAAAACTATAGAATTTTTGTATTTACAATTTGTTCCATCTATAGTTATGAGTATTACTGCTTTTGACTTCCGGGTCGTAACCGTGTCCAAAAATATTATTTTGCCGACGTTTCCGAAACATTGCAGTTTGCTTCATCGAGGTTGATGACCTTCTGACACTGAGACGTCCTATACTAGGCGCTCCCTTTTTTACTGTTCGTCCCCTTCAACTATCACTACCCGCATCACCAGGGTAGCCGGTGGGTGCGCAGTTGGCTGGCGCGCAGCATTCTCGATCAGCTAGTAAGACTAGCTAGAAAATTTGTTTTCTATCTATTTTACTTTTCGAGATATTTAGCCTGGATTAACCTGGAGAGATAAAAACGAAAACCCCGTATAACATAGATAGTCAACTCGCTGCAAAGATCATAAAAAGGAAATTATTATGAAATTGTTCTATAACACGTTTAATGACATGTTACTTCTGGGAGTGCGATATTACAATTAATTCATCTGTTATATTTATGCAATATTATTTACTACTTTTGATCATGTTACTATCATATAACAAGTATAGAACAGAGTATATATATGTTAGCGTTAAAGTATGAAATCTGTTATTCTATGAAATCACGCGTTAGTCTATGGAATAACTAATGCGATTAGTTAAAGTATATAATTTCAGTGTTTTTAACACTTTAACTAGTTATCTATATATATAAAAATTAATGTTTGTCTGTCTGTCTGTCTTGCTGTATGTATGTCTCTTATGCCTTCCTAAACCGTTCATCCGATTGCGATGAAACTTTGGGGAATGGTTGGACGCATATCCGCGAAGGTTTGAGCTAGTAAATCTTATACAGGGTGTTCAAAAAGTACCGATACGGATGATTATTATGCCTTCCTAAACCGTTCATCCGATTGCGATGAAACTTTGGGGAATGGTTGGACGCATGCCCGCGAAGGTTTCTGAATTAGTAAATCTTATACAGGGTGTTCAAAAAGTACCGGTACGGATGATTATTATGCCTTCCTAAACCGTTCATCCGATTGCGATGAAAATTTGGGGAACAGTTGGAAGCATATCCGCGAAGGTTTCTGAGTTAGTAAATTTTATACAGGGTGTTCAAAAAGTCGAACTATACTTGACCTAAATTTGACCTCCGCTGACAATAAAGGTAACATGAAAAAAATGGTCAAGGACACATTTGAACGTGAAAAAAAATTAATTTGACCTTGATATAACCTTGAAGGTCATGGTCAAGGTCAAATCCAATATGACCATTGCGTAGCCGGGGAAAAATACTAAAAGTTTTGTATTAAAAATGTATTTAAACAATGGTGGATGGACAGCATCAATCCACAATCTACCCATGCGAAGCCGGGACGGGCTGCTAGTTCTATATATTAACGCCGAAGCATCCGTGAAAGTATGAAATAAACATTATAATGTGTTAAGTGTGCAAGGATCCGAAAAGTTAATAACACCAGTTACTGAAAAAGAAGCAGAAGTGAAATACTATTGTTCAAATGAATCGCTTTTTGATGTTTTATACGATACTCCTAACCTAACCTAACCTAACCTAACCTAAACTAACCTAACCAAATGATGCACAAACTGAAACTAATAGTAATGAAATCGACGTAAATACTGGGGCAGCGGAAGTGTCTCTTATGTTTTAATAAATTCAGCAGCGAACGCGAAAGAGAAGAAACTTTAACTAACAGTAGGTAATTAATTCAAAAAATACCTAGTCACTCTATAAATTAACTAGTTAGAATGTTGAATAAATATTCTATTTCATACTTTAACTAAAATGCCACGTTATTATATAAAATAACTAGTTATTACATAGATTAACTGAATTTCATACTTTAACGCTAACATATAAATACATATTTTCAGTGGTCCGCGCTTTATAAGGGCAAGAAGCAATAGTATATTGTGCAACAAGGGCTGAAAATTTGCGATTGCCGATGAGTGTGAGGTTTGCTGCCAGAGCGAAACGAGGGCTGCAATCACACTCGTCGGCGCCAACTTTGATCCGTGTTGCACACGATAATTTTTATAACAACTGAATGCAAGTGGTGCTTTTCATGCTAGTTTTTAGGGACGAAAGTGAACGAAAATTCACCCAAGGGACGAAAGTGAAGCAAGTATAAACTGCGCATGCGCGCGCTCAACTTTTTTATTCTAGCGTGCAATTTCCTATTTTCGTCCCGTAAAACTAACATGAAAAGCACCACTTTCGATGCACGTGTTATAAAAATATCTTTCTTCCCGACTGCGTCGAAATAACATCATTCCTCGCGTGTGAATAGAGTCGAAAGTGGTCAATTTTCGCCCGATGACAAATGATGCTTGCGGAATCGACCGCGCATGCGCAGCACCGTCTCATTACGTTCCTAGGGACGTAATGAGAGGGAGAAATGAGATTCTCGACTCGAAACGCCACTTTTTCGCGTTGAAAAGTGGCGCTGTTTGACGGAGAACCGTCAAACTTACGGATGCCGTAAACTTACGGAACCGTCAAACTTAATCATGACACGCTCGGAAATTACGTTATTTCACCGCAATCGGGAAAAAATATAGTACGCTACTCGGGAGGAAGCCGATTTTCACCTCGTGCGAGTGCTGCCCTCGCTTGGCTCGGGCAGCAAACCTCGTGCTCGGTAAAAACCAGGCACTTTCCTCCCTAGTAACGTAATGTACTATTAAGGAATCATAAAGATGTAAGATATGGCCGCCCGCGGGGATGGAAGTAAATGAAAAATAAGGGGAAGTGTTAGGGTCCTCCACTCTCTCGCGTCGGACCTGACCGTTACGCCAATCTATTGCATTGGTGTGAACATGTCGCCTACACGGAAAGAACTCTGTTGCGAATGTCGCATGAGAACTTATCATGCGGAAAGAGCAGCATCTATTCTGTACGAAGATCGCCTCGATTCGTGCAATTCCGGTATGAGAATCTCTAGTCCGAATAACGCCGGAAAGCGATGCGAAGAAGGCATGCACACCGATACCCTGAACGCACCAACACTTCGATGCTGAAAACGCATGGAGTATTCCGTGCTAAATTGGCACGGGTCTCGAGCGTTTTTGAGATTTTCGGACAAATTTTTTAATTTTTTAGTATTTTAAAATTATTTGCAAATATTTTTATAGATATTTTCGTCAAATTTCCCATTGTCGGGAATTTTATATGTCGGTAATTTTGTAATATCTGAAATTTTATTTTTCAGTAATTATTTAATCGGTCATTTTACTTTTTTTGAATTTTCAGTCGTTACAAATTGAAAATCAAATTAAAAACCAAAACTATACTATCCTTCATAAAAAAAAAGTCCTCCAAAACTCCTGTATTTTTTGAAAAAAGTCCTCTATATTTGACAGAATAGAGACTGTGATCCCTGTGATTTATATAAATAAGAATAAAAATAAGAGAAAAATATATATTCCATCAGCGAAGAAATCCAAGTTATAAAAAGGATAATTTATATACATTAGCATCTAATCACTGTATCATTTGAAGTCTTAGAAAATTAGAAATATGAATAATATTCTCTGAAAACCATAGTATTTTAATGTTAGAGGGCAATTATTTATTTTCATAAGGACTGCGGAAAAGAGGAAATGAAATGAGGAAAATCTTGTTACATTTCGAATTGGGTTCGTATTTATTATTTTTATAAATAAGAACAACTTAAAAAAGTTTCCAATGTTAACTTGCTATACAACACACAATTTTCCATATAAAAGACAGCACTGATTTCACATAAGCGTCCACGGCGTCCACGAAAATCCAAAACATTAAACAAAACTGAACAAGACGGGTGGACGCGTTCCCTTGACGCCTATGGCAACCCCAGGCATGCGCAGTCCGAAAATCTCAAAAACGCTCGGGACCCGTGCCATTTTCGCACGGAATACTCCTTGGCTTTTCAGCACCGAAGTGTTGGTGCGTTCAGCGTATCGGTGTGCATGCCTTTACCGCATGGGATAATTTGATACTTCGTTTGCACGGTTACCGACCGATGATTGCAATCGTTTCGTACTTTCTCCGCATCGAACACTCGCCTATCAAAATAGTAATAGCGCCCCATGCGACATTCGCAGCAGTTCTTTCCGTGTACCCATCCATATGATCGCTATGATCTAGCGCGCTCACATTCAGTATGCATGCAAGTGGGGGAACCTTCCATGCTCGGTGAAGTGTGACGAACGAGAAATGGCTATAAGGGTAGGTGCCATAATGTGAGGTTGTACTGTATAATTACAATTTCATCTCAGAATACTCGATTAGTTTCTAGATGAGAATGCTCTAATCATGATCGAACGGGGTTAGTGAAATGTCTAAAGGGACAACGTTTTTTGTTGATTGGAAACTTTTATTTAAATATTTCGTATCGTTTAATACGAAACATTTATCGGATATTTATCTGATGTTCGGGGATCTATTTTAAGAAAAGATATGAACTGCCGTATCCCCAAATTAATTAATAGCAGTTCGGCATAGTCTATGCCTAGTTTTAGAATAGATTTGTGAACGCTCGATATGTAATAAATATGCCTAGTAATAACATATCACCTACGCCGTCACTTATATATTATGTACTACCTTTTGACCCCATTTCTCCTAACGCTTTTCTTTAAGTCACATTTTCATCTGTTAAAAAGTTTCTCATGCGTAAGAATCGATTCTTATTCACAGGCAACGAGATGAAGTTGACGCCACTGATTGATATTTCTTATTGTTACCCCAAGTTAATACTTGCGTGGTAGCTTGAAATTATTGCAAATTTTAGTCTACCACTATTTTTTTCTTTGCGATTCCATTTAAGATGACGGCCTCCTAAACGAGCACTACTTAGGTATCGTCGCCGAAGAAGGAAATTAGAAAGTATCCGTTACGTAGATGTATCTAGGGTACCTTATATGATGTCAGTAGATGACTTTATGAAATTTCGCACGAATGAATCAACCGGAAAAAGGTCTTCTCCACAGAGAATTGTATACCTATTATACAGGGTGTCTCATTTTTTAATCGGAAAAATTTAACAGACGATAGAACTCCCAAAAATACGAAGGAAAGTTCATATGAACATGAATGTTTAAAAGCTTCGTTTTCAAGATACAGGGTGTTAAAGTTAATAAAAAAAACATTTCTTTTCAAATATCTCAAAAATTATTTGACCGATTTCGCTGAAACTTGGCACGTAGTAAGACGAGTAATAAGTAATGTACATAATTTGATGTGTAATTAGATCTAATTTAATTACTCCAGGGGCGGCGCTGGGACATTCTAACTAGATAATTTAAATAACATTTTAAGAACGCCACAGCTTTTTTTCAAATTCCATATTATTTTCAGATTAAGCAATTAAAAATACAGTTTTTGTGTCTCTTGTATTTTCTGTCTATCTTGCTTACTTTTCGAGAAAAAAAATCGTTTATCCGCCTACCTGTGGAAAAGTAAATTTAATTTAATTAATAAAATGTAACTAAAGAAAATTTTGTTCAAATGATACTAGTAACCTTTTAAAATATTAATAACCCCTGGTCAAAGATTATAACAATAAAAACAATCTTATATTCGCACTGTTTAAAAATAAATAAATAAATAAATAACTTTAACACATCCTGTATCTTAAAAACAACACTTAAAAACATACAAGTCCATAGGAACTTTTCTTCTTATTTTTGCGAGTTCTATCGTCTGTTAAATTTTCCCGATTGAAACCTGAGACACCCTGTATACTAGCTGTACAGAAAGAGAAAGCGTACGTTTTAATATGTTTAATTTCACAATGCGCGCGCGCTTGTGGGTATACAATATTTTCGGTTGTTCCATTGTCTATGCGGATATAGAGATTCTCCGGTTTGTGCCGATTCGTGAATACGCAACATATAACACAGGCACACAAAAAAAAAGTTCCTGTTCCCGGAATCAGACCAGTATATCTTTGTTTTTGAGGTCGCTGAATCCGAATCCGGTATCCGTTTGTCTCCATCACGTCACGTTCAAGGTCATTTCAAGGTCAAATCCTGGAAAAATAGTCAAGTCGATTCAAGTTATTATTCCTATATATTTTTGGGGTCGCTGAATCCAAATCCGATGTCCGTTTGATCCGACAAGGTCAAATTCAAGGTCATTTCAAGGTCAAATGTATTTATTCTCCCAAAAATAAATTTGTTTACTGCAGATTCTGAAAGAACGGGAAATTTTACGTCTAGATATGTATCCAATTTTTTTGACATAACCCCTAAGGTCATTTCAAGGTCACTTTATATTATTGTATGGAAGGTTCATATGACAATTGCAAAAATAAGAAAATGTGTCTTCACGAGAATAAACTACCACGTCAATATGTTTTCGAGGTCACTGAGTTAGAATCCGAGGTTCGTTTGCCATCAGTATGTCAGGGTCAAGTTCATTTCAAGGTCAAATCCAGCAAAAATGTTCAAATCTTTTCGCATCATCACTCCGTTATATTTTTGGAGTCGCTGGAACGTGTATTTTGTATTTCACTCTGCTACTTCTTCATCGTTTCGCCTTCTTTTAAATATAACGTACTCGTTTATTCTCAAAAGATCTGTGCAAGGGATTTCTCTTGCGTTTTTTTCCCTTTTCCGCGCTTTCTCTCTGCAACATCCAATAGAAATCTGCCATCACGTTTTCATCCCATTTACCCTGAAATCTTCGTTCTACATCTTTAAAATCTTGGTGGAAACGTTCTCCTTGTTCTTCACTGAAATTGCCAACGTTATCTGGAAATTCGTCCACATGACTGTCCATCATATGTAATTTTAAACTCATGTTACATTCCAATCTCCTGAAATTCTTAACCATGTCAGATATTATTTTGTTGTAGTACGAGCTTTTATGATTGCCTAGAAAATTACTACATACTTTCTTGAAGCTGACCCACGCATTCTTCTCAATAGAGCTCATTTGAGTTACGAAGTGATTGTCTCTAAACATTTTTCTGATCTGAGGTCCATCGAATACTCCCGCGCCTACTTTAGCATCAGATAGATCTGGAAATTGATCTCGTAAGTATTTGTAACAATCGCTTTCTTTATTCAACGCTTTGACGAATTGTTTCATGAGTCCTAACTTTATATGTAATGGAGGTATCAATACCTTCTTTGAATCTATCAACGGCTGCTGTAAGATATTGTCGGATCCTACAACGAAGGATGTTCTAGGCTCCCGAACCTTTTTCACGTAATGATTTTGTTTATCTCTACTATCCCATTTACAAAGATAACACGTTTTTTTTTTGTATAGCCAGATTGCTGTCCCAGAATCATTGTGAGGATTTTATAATCTCCGCAAACTTGCCATTTGTGGTCATCATATTTTATTGCTGCTAATAGAGTTTTCACACATTCATACGATTCATTCATAACAGTCGAATGCGCAACTGGTATTGGTGCGTACATACATTAGTATTGTGGAGTAAGACTGCTTTGAGACTACGTTTACTAGAATCGATCAAAAGTCTCCATTGATCAACACTATAAGTATCGGGCTTTAATTCTTCGATTAATCCTTTGACATTATTACAATAAACGAGACTTATATGAATTACGAGAGAAAAAGCTCCTAAATTTTTTTTCTCTTGTCCTGTAAAACGTTACCTTCGTTTTCTTCTTCAGCAGATTTCTCCTTTTCAACGTAGAAGCACAGTACTCGGCAACATCTTTCGGCAATCCCATGTTACGAATGAAATCGTTCAGTTCTTCCTGTGAGAACAATTGAGACTTTTTATTATTACAACCCGTTGGAACGTATTCATGAGAATCATCTTCAGTTTCACTTTCTTCATCATTCGTTTGGCCATCTTCGCTGCCACTTTCATTTCCGCTCATATATCTCTCATCGTCATTATCAGTTTCATTTTCACTCGTGTAACTTTCATCTTCGCTATCAGTTCCACTCATATAGCTCTTATCTCTATTATTATCATCGTACTGTTCATCCTCATTCACAAAATCTATACGCTGATCTATATTTTCTCTTTCAACGTTTGCTTTAATCTCGTCTATTTCCATTCCATCTGAACTAAAATTCCGTTTGTTTGTATTGTCCTCGTTGGAAATAACAGATAGTATGACACTCGTAACGTTAGCATACTTTATATGTGATTTATTTTTCATATTGTACCCAGTTAGATATGTTTTGCAGAAATAACAATCTTTTCTAGATTGCGCTTTGGTCCAATGTATTGGTGTAAGAAAATTGAGATATTTCTTGTCTCGAGATTTATCATAACGATGAAACATTGTGTTACAAGAAGCACAAATGATTATGTGGTACCTAATCATTACCTTCATCTATCATGTTCAAATCAAAACAATCCTTATACATATTCCTTATACGCTCTGAAATACGTTTGCGATTCTTTGATGCTTCATACTTACCACAAACATAGCAAAATGAATCTGGATCCTTATTGCATATGTGATCCGAACTTGTAGTGATAGACTCTACAGTAGCCAAGTTTTCCACCAATGCAGAGCTGCGGTCGCTTGATGACGACGATTGCAGGCCCGCTTGCTTACCCAGACCAACCGCCGATACTGGGGTTCCTTGCGAGAACCCCTGTATCGTAACACATTTCCGTGTGCCTGCCATGACGGCTTGGACGCCTTCATCCAGGGATTTTGCCGGAAAAATAAACAATAAAAAAAACCGTTGGCCGCCGTCACCGCGTTGAGGTACCCTGGGTGCAGGCACACCACACATATTCGCTCTGTCAAATTTACAACTATGAGCTCCAATTCACTTGAATTGAGAGATCACGTGACTGGATTTCAAAATTTATTTTGCGGTACGTGAACAGATTTATTCTCGCTCGGAACTGAGTGAGTTGATGCATGGGAAAAAAAACTTGGCAGATCTCCAAACAGACCTCCGCGTCTTTTAAACGTCAAAGACGTGTACCGCTCAACGGATCATTCGGTCATGGACGCCGATCCGCGGTAATGCATTGAAGACACGAGAGAGCTATGAAACCGCCATAGGCGACAGCCTTCCGACTGACCGCTCCGTCACGGCCTCTCTTACTACAGACCCGAGCCGGCGTGATCGAAGCTCCGCTATCCACTCCACGCGCGACCCGGCGAGCTATGAGTGGAAACACGTCGACCGGCGCGGCACTCCCATGGAGGGGGTCAGCTTGGACTTTAGATTAGAACATTTTTGCTAGATTTGACCTTGAAATGACCTTGGGGGAACTTGCAACAAAATTGATTACATATCTAGACGTAGAATTTCCCGTTCTTTCAGAATCTGCAGTCAAAAATTCATTTTTGGCAGAATAAATACATTTGACCTTGAAATGACCTTGAATTTGACCTTGTCTGATCAAACAGATATCGGATTTGGATTCAGCGACTTCAAAAACATAAAGTTATACTGGTCTGGTTCCGGGAACAGGAGCTTTTTTTTTTGTGTGCCTGTGTAATTGTCCATGTGAGAAGCAATCCGTGTTTAGATCTAAACCGCACAATTCTAAATATTAGTCCTCTGATCTTTGTCGATGGTAATTGCAAATGCCAATCGCGAATTGGGAATTGCAATCTCTTAAATTGAAATGGCATATCCGTTGGAATCATAGGAATGCGAGAAATGAGGACATCTTCACCTTTCAAAGATTCTGTCAAGATTGTTGCTTCTACGACGTTGCTCATTAATTTTTTTCACTGCCAGCCACGTGCCGCTGCAAAGCTTTGGCTGCTTGATATTTCGCAACACGATAATATAATTCGTACGCCGATTTTTAATTGCATTACATGCGGTGGCATCCCTGGCAGATCGAGTGAATTAAAAAATTCTGTTGGATAATTAACCGCTTCATCTACTTCCACAACAGTGTCGATGGACTTGTATGTGACTGCCTCGCTTTGAATGTTAAACTGAATAATAGTGTTAAGTGCGTAGACGTCTTTGTTCTAGGCCGAAAGAATAGCTCGTTAACTCAGCCAATCATGATTCTTATAATTGGTTTGAATATTGGGAAATATTTTTTCAATCAATTCTTCTTTTGATGTCACTAACAATAAGTTGCAGAAGTTATGAGGCAATGAAAATCGTCCTGAGGTAAGATTAACCGGCACCTTTCCATTCCCAATTTCCAGCAATTGATGTGAGAATATCTTAGCTGATCAATCGTTTTGCTGCTGGACACGCATATTTGTAGTTAATTTTAACGTCTTTACGTGTCGCCACAAAGTAGAGTATTTCAGAAAAGCATTTATTTCGTCCGCTGATGTCGATCGAGGAATTACAGATAATGTTTGCCTAAAATCTTCTGCAAGCAATATTAATGCGTTCCCAAATGGTCTGATGTTTCCACGCAAATCTTGCAATGATCGATCAAGAGCCTTGAGCGATTTTTTTTGCGCTATTGTGCATTCATCCCAAACAATAAGTTTGCATTCCTGTACAATGTGTACCATGCCGGATGCTTTTGAAACATTGGACGTGGGAGTTTCAATGAATTACATGTTCAATGGCAATTTCAAAGCGGAATGAGTAGTTCTTCCACCTGGTAGTAATGTCGCAGCTATTCCGGACGATGTAAGAGCTAAGGCTACGTCATTTTGGGATCGAATTGCTGCCAGAATCAATCTAATTAGGAATGTTTTACCAGTTCCTCCTGGCGCATCTAAGAAGAAGATTTCTCCAACCCCGTTATTGACAGTTTCGATTATTTGATCGTAAATGCCTTTTTGCTCAAGGGTTAGCTTAGGAATATTTAATTCCACATACGACAAAAGATCACCCGTGTTGTAATTTTGTTCACGACGCAATTCTACTTCGAACGAAGCAGCAGCAGATCAATTCGGTGATGGCATTCCTAATTAATTCAGAACTTTGTTCGCGATTTCTAAGCACAAATCTTCAATCATTATCAACGCTTCGTTGTAGATTTCTGCTGTGAAATCCATATTCTTATTTGGATTTTCCTGGCGTATTCGACGGAAAATATCTTCAGTCGTGTGCGATTTTTATTTCTCCTATAACTCTGTTGGGGTAAAAAAAAGCAGGCAGCCAATATGATTGCAAACAATGCACGAATTTGATTTGGATGTGACATCTGGCACGCGTAATTAATGCATGCATCCCAGTGTCGGTGGTTCTCCAATAAATTCAGATCTTGACGCTGGATGCTTCCCGAGTCCCGTACCTAACGGGTATGAGTAGCGGTTGCTCATCCCTGACCATTAAGATGGGTCAGGCTACCTCGAACCATCAGTTCGATCCTTTGTACCTGGATGAGGTAGGTGTCAAGTTTTCCCGATCGGTCATCTATTGGGGTTCGTTATTTCTCCTGCTTACAAAGCTGATTCAGTATTCGAAGCGCAAAGCGGTATCTATTAAGGCCGCCACAGACGCTCCAATTTGTCTATCAACTTCTTTGCGCAAACTTAAAGTCGCAGTTAAGGGGGGCGCCCAGTGTGGAAGGTCGAAAAACAACGCTTTTTTCATTCGTATTATTTTCCAAGATATTTAATTTTTTTCGCATATCAATTATGGTAATCTGAAAGTACATGTATTAAACTACTCAAAAATATTTTGTTTAGATTACAAAAAAAAACAATGGTGGATTTATAAGCATTGATACAGGACGTGTCGAAATGGCGGTGTCGAATTTGTGGGAGTTCTACTGTCCTTTATAGTAAACTTGCAACATGTGGGAAAAAATTTTCTCGTTAATAACATTTATAATTCGTCGGTAAACCAATAATATGCGAAAAAACATGAAAAAGAAAAATTAGATTGAGGTTTGATGTAAAAGTCCGATTTTCTTGCTAAAATTTCGAGTTATAAACATTTATAAACCATTTTTATAACAATTATTTTACAAACAAGTTGGTTAACTACGATCTATAACTATTTTGTATAACTGGTTAAAATTTCAGGCAAAAATCTTAAATAGTTCTCGAGATATCATTCACACAAATTTCGAAAACCATGTTTCGAGAAAAACACGGTAAACTGCGCGCAAAGTGGCTGTACAGCTGTGAGAAGCGTTTACGCTTAGACGGCTGTAACTCGAAAAGTAATACGAATATCGTTCTAAAACCTTTGGCGCCCCCCTTAAGGCGCGGTCGTTGAGAACTACCTGTATAGCCCAGGCTCCATGACCGCGCCTTAATCGCGACTTTAAGTTTGCGCAAGCAAATTGATAGACAAATCGGAGCGTCTGTGGCGGCCTTTAGAGTGGGTGCTGTGGGAGATAGCTCATTCCGACCTGTCCGGTAATTAACCTTCCGAGAAAGGACTGCGAGCGCATTCGCAGTCTACGTTCGCCAAAACGTACCGCCCACCTCGCTCTTACAACCGATGGCGAGATTAACTCTAGATTATCGCGTTACTTAGATCACGATGATAATGCACTGTAAGAAACGATATATAGAAGTCCCCTTGCGACGGAACAGTCTGGTTAAATGGAAAAGAAAGAAAAGAGAAAGCGCGTATGTATTATATTTCAGTTACCCCAAACCAGTTACCAGTTTCTTTTTGTTGTTCCATTGTCTGTGCGGATATAGATATTGTTTAAAAGCATGTTTTTACCTTTCACAAGTATGACATCTAGTTTTCCCCTCGCGACTTCGTCCGCGTAAATCACGAAATAATCTCAATTCCTTATTTTACCCCCTTAAGGGAGTAGGTATACAAATATTAAGTATATAAAAACACGCTCGTATTCGACTGCAACCTTGTGTCAAAATTTTAAAGCAATCAGTAAAGAATTTTCGGAGGTCTTAGATTTTGTACAAACGGATATTACATTTGTATTTATATAGATTTACCCCGTTATGGGAGTAGGTACATAAATTGTAGGTATATTAAAAAACGCGCGTATTCGAATGCAACGTTGTGTCAAAAGTTCAAAGCGATCGGTGAAGAACTTTCGGAAATTTAAGATACATTTTTATTTATTTACTCCCATTGCATTTTTATTTATATAATTATGTAGAAGATAGATAGATAGATAGTAATGATTCCGCTTTCTCGAAGGATTCAAAAGTTGATAAGGTATACTAGATCAGTGATTCCATTAAAAGAAAATTTGGCACACGAAATGCCGTAGAACGAAGTCATATTGCGCGCAAAAAGAGCATGGTTTTGTTCTATATCAGTGTAACGCGTCATATGTAGGGGAGAATCACCGAATTTAGACCGACGTACACTGGGGCCAGAGACCTGTTTTCTTGGCTTAAATTCGAAAAGTGTATTAATCGAGATGAAATTGAGTACTCTGGGGTTTTCGGGGTCGCTGATTATGAATCCAAAGTCGAAAGTTCGAAAAACAATATGGCGGATCCAATATGGCGGAAAGTTTTCTCAAAAATTGATCGAATCTGGGTGAAATTGAGTACTCGGGGGTTTTTGGGGCCGCCGATTACAAATCAAAAGTCGAAAGTTTGAAAAACAATATGGCGGATCCAATATGGCGGACGAGATTTTCGAAAATTTTGAGTTTTTGTAAATATAACTTCATATTCGTAATCAGCGACCGAAAAAACTCCCCTCTATACCAAATTTGGCATTAATCCGTCACCCGTCACATTGACGGGATTCCATAAACTTAGTGTAAAAATGCTGCTATTCTCATGTTTGAATTAGCTTTTCTTCAAAAGGCGCAAATATATGCAACATTTTCTTGATTCTGCAAGTACAAGTTACAAAGATTAATTTAGAGTCAAAATTAGAAACATGATCTGCCCTGATGACAACTAAAATCATAACTATATTTGCAAAGAACGACTTAGATCAATATATTGATTTCGATTATAATTACAATGTAGTGATTACTTCAAAACGAGTTTTGTTATTAAGAAATAAAAGACTAACCTGTAGGTAAGCCCTCCATGGTAAAAGCAGGTTTTTATATATTAACACTGCAGAGCACTATCAACACAAAGTAAAGACACATTCGCAGTCCGTTTCTGTAGCCGCGAAGACAACCAAATTTGAACAGGTTTGTACAAGTCGGCTGCGTTTTTTGTGCTCGGTGCGTGATGGAACCGGATGCCCCCACCATTCAAGTTTATTATCTAAGTATTATTTACTGTCTATTGTTCATTTCAATTTTGGAGTTTCTGCCAACAATTTGTACATTTGGCCCCAGTGTGCGACGCGACGCTTAGGTTGAACCATCCCTGTATCTTGAACAGTAGAGATATTTTACGTAGTTTGTGTGTGTGTGTGTGTGTGTGTGTGTGTGTGTGTGTGTGTGTGTGTGTGTGTGTTAGCTCTGAGAGATGACCATATTTATAGCTAGCATATACAGGGTGACATTTTGAAAACTTGCCACCCCAATATCTTAGAAAGTTACAGGGATTTTCTAAAAAACAAAAATACGGTTTCGGCAGTGGAGAGGGGGAACCAAAATGACATAATCGGAGACGCACCTACTCCAACCCCCTTAGGGGTAGCCCCCCCAACTTTGTAATCTTAAATAGCAACCCCCCATGTGTAATACAGCGTTGGAAAGCTCTTTAAAAATGCTTTACAACAACACCAAATTTTGGTACCTTTCGATGAGTAGTTTTCGCGCAAATCGAGAAAGAAACTGCCAGAAGTAAGTTTTGTCAATTTATTTATTAAAGGTCAATTATGTTACAATAAATTTTCGAAATGATTTCCATTATCTGATCTTACTCCCTGCGATTTCTTCTTATGGGGACATCTGAAATCTGTTGTTTTTCAAACTCAACCAGCAAGCATTAACCAACTGAAACAGAGAATTATGCAAGAATGTCGCAAAATTTCAAGAACAACATTTGAAAAAGTCCGAAAAATCAATGGAAATCATTTCGAAAATTTATTGTAACGTAATTGACCTTTAATAAATAAATTGACAACTTACTTCTAGCAGTTTCTTTCTCGATTTGCGCAAAAACTACTCATCGAAAGGTACCAAAATTTGGTGTTGTTGTAAAGCATTTTTAAAGAGCTTTCCAACGCTGTATCACACATGGGGGGTTGCTATTTAAGATTACAAAGTTGGGGGGGCTACCCCTAAGGGGGTTGGAGTAGGTGCGTCTCCGATTATGTCATTTTGGTTCCCCCTCTCCACTGCCGAAACCGTATTTTTGTTTTTTAGAAAATCCCTGTAACTTTCTAAGATATTGGGGTGGCAAGTTTTCAAAATGTCACCCTGTATGTAATACAATGGAATATCTTCACGCATTATACGGAGGTTGTATTTAGAGGTGAAGGCCACACTCGAGTAGTAGGGTGACTTCGCCGGTTAGCCGACCGCACCCTGTTTTCAACTAGCTTTGAAAATAAGAATATCAACGCATTTTTTATATTTTTGACTACGCCACTGCATAAATCCACCATTCAACTACACTTATAAGACGTGGCACCCCCTCACGGTTTAAAACTAACCTTAGGAAATGGGTGGTCGAGAACGGGGAAAAACGGAATTTTTTATCATATACGTACTTTTTTAATTTTCAGAAAGATTTAGACACATTTTTAACATTTAGGCCAATTCTATATTTCCTGTGGATTCGATATATATATGTTTTAGTTTAAACATCTGCGTATATGTTGGATTTGTGCATTGTTGAAAACCAAACTAATGTAATTTGGTCGAAAACCGGCGAAGTCACCCTATAATGCAGTTGAGAGTTTCTTCGCCGTTTACAATCCGTTGCGCCAGTGCCTCTGCGCGAAATAAGTGAGCATGTCACGCTCTCTTGAGTTCCGCAATTGTGAATCGTGATTTTCATAATTTCGATTTCATGTGCTAAGAAACGAAGGATAAAGACCGGATACATATATCGATATCGAATATTTTTCATTTCCTGAGAAACTGCCCGAGTCGAAATTTTGGTGCTCCCTTGGTTCTCTCTTGGAGAAGGACGAGCACTACCTCATAACCTTTTGGGCCCATTACAATCCAGGTAGTTTTGGTGCTCCAATGCTGCTCTGTACGTGCAGTTATTTCCCGATTTGTACGTTGGGAGCATCAGAGGAGTAGCAAAACCAAATTCTCTTAGGTACTCCCGTAGTCCTCCGTTAGAGAAATAAATTTTCTAAGGTACTCTCATACCCCAGTCAAAATCCGAGAACTGAAAGACCACCGAACCTTCCTTTTCCGCCACAGGTCTAAAGCTTACCTACCTTACCGACTCTGCCCTTTCCACGCTCTTTCTCTCTTGCTTATCTTCCTCCTCACCGCTTCACTTAACCTCACTTTTGACTTTTTCTCGCATTTCGTAATTTCCTATCGTTACCCTCCCTTTCCCAACAAACCCTTATAATCTATCCTTTAACTCTTTCTCTCAGCTTTCTATCTATACCCTATACTACTCTTGCACTCTCTGTTGATCGCACTTATTACAATTTTTCGTCTCACAACTTCCAATACATGTTCTCACCATTCAACCTCCTACAACCAAGTCCTGATTTACTATAATAATCTGTGCTTTTTAATAAACAGTATAGTTTATAACTTGCTCAACATACTCTGGAAACTCGAAATCAAATAATTTATTGATTTAATAATTGAAAAAATTACAATTCTTGCCCATTTATTCACAAATAAATGTTCAAGTCTACCTATACCTATGCAGGAGACCGACATTTTTCTAAGTCCCTAAATGTATTCCGTTGCTGCTTACAGAGCTCTTTCACAAGTAAAGAAAAAGCACCAGTGGCCGGACACGTCCCAATATCCGGATATTTTTATGTATACTGCCTATTAAATGTGGTAAAAAGAATCAATTAGGTACTGAGAAAGAATCTTCAATAAATTAGGAACGCCCATGACAAATTCCATCTAGTAAGAACACTCAATCAAATCTGCTACATATATTTTTATGGGTGTTCAGATACTGGTCTTAACCGTCCGGCCACTGGTGCTTTTACCTTAGGTACCGCAAAATCTAATAAAAGCTCCATGTTTTCATATTACGATCAACTGCCAGTCATATGTATCAATGCCAACTAATAAAGAATTAGAATAAATTGTAATTCATTGTAATTTGTTTTCATTAAAAATATGAAATTTTAGTTCATGTATATCTGTGGCTGTTTATTTTATATTACTGTCTACCACAAATATACAGGTAATTAATGTACCTATATCTAATGAGCGTGCCAGTCGAAAATTTTCTAAGTCCATCGGGTGCGACAATCGAAAATTTTCTAAGTCCATCAGGCACCACAGTCGAACATTTTCTAAGTCTATCGGACGCGACAGTCGAACATTTTCTAAGTCAGATTTCGACTCGGGTAGAGAAGCAAAAGAGTCGTTATAGAGTATTAAGGAGAAGTACGGAGAACCAAGGGAGAACCAATATTACCGGCTGGAGAATTACGGAGCACCAAGGGAGAACCAATGTTTCAAGTGGAGAATTACGGAGCACCAAGGGAGAACCAATACTGCCGACTGGAGAAGGACGGAGCACCAAGGGAGAACCAATATTTCGAGTGGAGAAGGACGGAGCACCAAGGGAGAACCAAAATTTCGACTCGGGTGTTATCGTATTCCTCGGCACTACAGTTTTTTCGCCACAGAATTGTTCAAGATTTCAATGACCTTATCCGTACTTATAAAATCACTTAAGAGAGCAAAAACTCATGCCAAGAACTTAGAAAGAAGCGGAGCACCCGCCCGATAGCCCAACTCGAGAGACTATTCAATGGCTTCTATAGAATATAACAATATATTGAGGCACGCACCAAGAACTAACAAAAGAAAAGCGTCCTCCGCCAGGCTCCGTGAGAGAGGCTATATTTACTCCACGTATAGATCGTACTTGTAATGAGGTCTTTATTTCTCAGTAACTAAGATGTTTCGAATTATGAAATTAATATCATGTATAATTTGAGGCCGGCGCTTTCAATTGAGCCTACGTAGAATTAAATCGATGAACGGGTTCGACAGATACATCTCTTCAAAAACGAGCGTTGCTAATCTTTAAGAAACGTCATCGTCATCATCTTCATACCTTAATGGGAAACTCGATACTAATTTTAAAAAATATACATCTGACCTTCCTCTCCATTAGATGGCACTAATCATAACATCGACCAATCTTATCAATAATAATGTTCAAGTTGTGTTGATCATAGTTAATTTTTGGTCATTCTCACGTCTCAATTAATAATATTCGAAATTTCAGCTGCGCTGGTGTTACCAAACAGAGCATATCAATAATAACTTGTTTAAACTCATACAAATATCTGGAATGCGGTAAGAACTACGGCGAAATGGAGAAAACTCAGATTCAAATTCATAGAGGGAATTAAACTTTCAGCCACGATACCATTACCAAACAGCGAATCGATAATTGTATAAACAATGAACAATTGCAAATATCTCGAAAACGATGAAACGGAGATACGATAAAACGGAGACGATTTAGAGGTCTTTAAAGGGGGTCGAAATCAGTCGCGATGGTATTGCTGAACAGAGCGAGTCGATAATTGCGTGAATAATAAGCTTTTGCAAATATCTCAGAGACAGCGAAAGATTCGACGAAACGGAGAGAATATTTGGATTTTTAACTACTTCTCCCAGTTCGTTAAAATCGATCAATTCCTTGTAAAAAGTTATAATTCTTTGGCACGTGATAAACAGATGTAAGTATTTGTAGAAAGTTATAATTTCTACAACAATTTACTATGAACTACTTCTCTTACTTCGTTAAAATCGATCAATCAATCGTAGATGGTTTTTACTTTTTAGAACGAGATAAATATATCTAAATAGTTGTAGAAAGTTATAGTTTTTACAAATATTTACTATAAGATACTTCCCTCAGTTAGTAAAAATGAATTAATTTCTTGTAAAAAGTTGTCATTTTTTGAAATAGAGTAAGTGGATGTAAATAGTCCTAGTAAGTCATCAAGGGTTTTGTAGGACTTTTTTTGCAGCTCGAATAGAACTCTTATGCAATCTTTCGAGTCTCTTACCCGACTGGAAATTATCTCGATGTCCCATAAGGACCCAATCGGATATACCCTAATCAGGCGTGTCCAATGAGATTCTTATCGTGATTAAATAAGGTAAAAGTTGACGAGTTTTATATGATCAGGTTCTCGTCAGGATCATGTTCTTTTTGCCTCGTTAAAAAATTTTACTTTTAAATGCAAAGTTTAATAGGATTACATCATCGGGTCCTCGTATGGATCACGTCTTTTTTTCTCGTCTAAAAATTATAGTTGGACGCGAAGTATCGTTGAACGATTCATCATGCCGCAAAGGAATAAAGTCCTTATATTTTAAGTAATACAAATTGCATTGAATTTTTTTAACTCACATACCAAAGTTTCAAACTACTTACAGAAGAGTCGATGGCTCAATTGATAGAGTGCAAGAGCATTCCTAGTTTTGAAGCAGCCCGTCCTAAAAAGCGCAGGTTCGAGTCCTAGTATTTAGTGTATGAAAATAGGATACCATTTTTTCTACTTCATTAACAATATTTAATAGCTCATTGATAAGTAGAAGTATTTTTTTCAGTTTTCTATTCGGTTATTGTACAACGCAACTGCTCTAAATAATTTTGTGTCACTCAGTGCCAAATACACACACCAATTGGTGAAAGGTCGCGCAGTGCGTGAAATAACCTGTACAGTGTGTGAAATAAAAGTGGCAAACTCGAGAAATCACTGCGATTATTACTTGAAGTTGGCACAGTCAGTGTGTCCAACGCCACGCATTCGCAGCACAACTTTACACAGCTGACGCAAAGCTAGAACCTAACCTAACTTAACCTATTCACTGCCGCTGTCGTTTATAAGCGTCAGCAGATGAGTTGCGCGGGTGCCGCTGTCGCTTATAAGCGTTCTATTCAATTCAGGCTTGAACTGGGCACTGCAGTTACATGTGTATGTGTAGGCTGGCACTTGTGTAAAGGTTCTTTGATGCAAACGTGCACGTGGTTCGGAATTTTGACGATTTATATATATTTTGTTATTGTTAGAATTATTAACTTGAAGTTGGCATGGGGCAAAATGTATTTAAATTAGAGCGGCAGTGAATGTGTTACAGTTCTTTGTTTGTTTATTTATTTCTTTTTACTTTAAGAAATACTTGTTTGTAATTTGGGGGGCTTCGCCCCTCCCCCCAACCCCCCGTCAATATCCCCGCCAACACCCCGCCCCGAACAACACCCTGCCCCGAACCCTGTCAACCTCGTATTTGACACTTAGTGACAAAAATAGAATTCATCATTCGGGCGTTCGCGCTCTCATAACGAAAATAACTATTTCGAGACCCGATCATGCTTACCCGGTAATGTCCCTATGACGCATTTGCGTTACATGTACAATTGGGACCCTATCGGGTTACCTGATAAGAGCCCAATTACTTTCTCAGTTAAGCCAGATCAGGTCCTGATAACAATTCTACTAATTTTTTCTACTCGGGTAAAAGAGGCCACTAAATGCCACTAAAAAAAACTTCAAGAGTGAAGGGTTAGAGTAAGTAATCCTCGAGTACATTTAGAGACTGGCGCGACTATTTTTAGAAGTTATTTAGATAAATTTATATGAACAAATATACCATCAATACATTCATTAATGGTATGAAAATATCACATAAGTATACTGAAACGCTGATACTGAACGTAATTGCTCCAGCATCAGATAGCTGTATCACTATTCAACATTTCGCTGCGGAATTTGAATACCATCAACTGATGGTATTCAAATTCCGCAGCGAAATGTTGATTAGTGATACAGCTATCTGATGCTGGAGCAATTACGTTTAATATAAAATAAAAAGAAACGCTTCGAAAGAAGATCCCTAATGTCTGAGTCAGGTGATCAGACACTAGGAACCTTCTCCCGAAATGGTTGATGGACGCTGCTTGCACGTTGTCACAGCCAATCATCAAAGTGCAGGCCGCGTCCAGCTGTATCTGATCGCCTGTAGTCTGAGAAGAGCCATATAGCATATTGTCCTATGACTTTCATCCTGAGAATCACTCTGTATGTACATACAGAGAAAGCACGAGAATGGGGTTTTAGGGCACGAGTGAGTGCGAGTGAGAACACGATGATGGCATAAGAGCCTCTCTGTTGCACACAAGTTTCTATCCTTCTCAAACTTGTCCAGAGAATTGTGTGCAACAGAGAGGGTCTCCGTGTATTCTCATTTGCACTCACCTTAAGGGGCCATCAAGTTATAACTGCGATTCCTAATTCATCGTCAATTTATGTTCCAACGGTCTTATTTTTAGATGCAAGCCGATACGACATTCTAACAACATGGAATCGAATACTCAGACCATGCCGTAGGGGGGTTTGGAACTCACGTAGCACAAACACTTTAGTTTGAATAGTAAACAATAACATTTAAATGCTCATGAAAACATTGATAAGGTAGGAAACGAAGCTGTCACTACGAAATGTATCTTATGCCATTAGGCAGTAATCCGAGGTTTTTTCAGACTCTGTTTAATTAGGTCGTAACACGAGGCATGGTGAGGGGACGAGACTCGCCTCACCATATCTCGTGCTACGACCTAAACACAGTCTTAAAAATCCGAGGATTTCAGCCGAATGATATATACTATTTTTTCTCATGAATGCCCATTTCTCAAAATAAAACAAACAGAAGTATACACGGCTCATTTCACGTTACGCTTATCAGTTTGGGAAAAGGACTCACTTCGGACTAAGCAATCTTTTAACAGCCTGCGGACTCCCGGTCGATGTCACGCGGGAAAAACGCCATCTTACGGTCCAAAAATAGACTGAAAAAGGCCTCGAAATGGGCATGAGTGAGGAAAAGATATTTAGGGTGGGGACACACTATTGTCACGTCACGTGAGCTCACATGAGCTCACGTGTCGCTCGGAAAATGTAATTTAATATGTTAGCATGTATTCAAATCCATCAGAGACATACTGCTGTTACGTCACGCGAAACAAATGGGTTAAGATATCGGTGATTTTATTGGCTCATGTTACGTGCTATCACGTGAGTTCACGTGACGTGACAATAGTGTGTCCGCACCCTTATTGACACACTTCTACCTTTTTCTAGAACAAATGAATACCACCTCACCCCACCCCCACCCTTACCCCTCCCTCCTTCACCACCACCAAGGAAACTGTACAAAGAACTCAAAGAAGGAAACCTCAGGTCGCTCAGAACTACGAATAATATTAATTGATCCCGTCGGAACAAATTGGCACAGTGATTTACTACCCAAGTGCCATTAGTATAGATTGTGAAGTCTTTACCATAGTTCTGCTGACCGCCACGTTGCCACGGTAGCACGTCTATCCATGTCAGAGCATATCAGAGGATAGCAGAGGAGGCGGGCTATGTATACGCAAATTCAAATTACAATTATTTATGCATTATCTTCATTATTGTTATAAATACGTACCAGTACCCCCTACAAGCAGAGGCAGTTATTGCAAAATCACTAAAAACTGCTAACTCAAATCTATCTTGGGAGTATAATCCTGATTCGAGCTATCCGCTGCTACGGCATTGCCACGTCTTCAAGATATCCAGCTAATATAATCATTTCGACGTTGTCATTTTTCTCCCGAGCTCGCGTACTGCGGTACAGTTTGAGAATGCTAGGACTAGAGATGGTAGGGCGAGGGACGTATATGGAAGGGGAATACGGTTTACAGCCGCGGCCACTGTCCGTTGACTAATACTGACATTGCACTCCCAATACCATCCCAAATAAAAGATGCTTCTCTGAAAATTACGCGTAGAGCCGGTCATACATGCTATGGTATCTCTGAGAGGTAGACCTGTTCAGGATACCTGTATAGGCAAACTGGAGCATGTATGTATGGGGCAAAACTTGCAAATATCCCTACTTATACAAGCCACTAAAAAAGAATCGAAAATTTATATTTTTTACCTAAACACCTGTCAGGTATACCGTTGCGTGCAAGGCCGGCTTAGCGTATGGGATTAGGTGGAAATGAAAGATATCACAATAAAATGTTAGAAAGAACATTTTTTTGAAAATTCATTTATGTATTCATACCGCATGTCCTATGGCCAACATCGCAGGTGAGCTGCGACCTGAATTCTTGACTTCAGCAGTATTTATGGTACAGTTAGAGTGGGCTTCAGACGAGTGCGCTGCATAAGAACGAATAATGTCGACTGCTCTTCTAATAGCTGTCAATTCGGGAGATCGAAGCGTTTCATGTAACCTCAAAATCGTAAAGTTTTGAATTAGTAGTGAATAATTTGTAGAAGTGATGAGAAATAATCATAAATAATCTTCCGAATTGACACCTTATGTATCGCTCACGCCACTTCGTAAAACTACTTCCTAGACACGCGCGGTGCTAGCGCGGAAATAATTTCTGAAACAAATAGGCACATGAGGCGTGTAATTCGGTTGGACATCGAAAAAACCCGAATGATTGTTAACTCTCACTTCTGAACATTACTTACCATTTATTCAAAGATTCACGATTTCGAGCTTAGACTTCGATCTCCCGAATTGATAGCCATCGGGAGATCAGACGCTTCACACTTTTCGTAAGAACGCAGCGTAAGAGCGAAAAGCGTCGTCTGATTTCCCGATGGCTGTCACAATTCGGAAGATTATTTATGATTATTTCTCATCACTTCTACAAATTATTCACTACTAATTCAAAACTTTACGATTTTGAGGTTACACGAAACACTTCGATCTCCCGAATTGACAGCTATTAGAGGAGCAGTCGACACGTTTCGTTCTTATGCAGCGGACTCGTCTGAAGCCCACTCTAACTGTACCATAAATACTGCCGAAGTCAAGAATTCAGGTCGCAGCTCACCTGCGCGGTTGGCTATAGGACATGCGGTATATACTTATGAACATACAATACTAAAATAAATATTAGGTAAAGAAATGTTTTGTAAATGTTCTTCTTTTATTAAATAACGAGTTTACATGGAATGTATTAACATCATTTTTATTGCCTTATACGCCACAAATACGTTCTCATAGTAGACGCAATGTCTTTTCATATTAATCGTTCATACCGAGCTCACACACATTCATTATTTGATCTCTTTTCATTATCCCTAGTTGGTGGTTATTCTCTTCATTTACATTTTCCATGGGCAATAGTCTCTCCTCTTCTAATTCTAAATCAGTGTCTATATTGTTTATTAGATCATGCTCAATATGCAAATATTTTGTAACATACAGGCAGACATAATAATTACAATAGGAATTAAATCTAATCTAGTACTTTTTATAAATTTTATTCGTCGGAATCTTCCTTTCAATAAAGCAAATGTTTGTTCGATAGCCACTCTATAATTATATTTTGATAATTTAGTATTACAATTTCTCTGCCTACGAGACATGTTACTGTAATTTTTAAAAGGCACTAGACGTTTCTTTGCAAGGGGTAAGCAGAATCCCCTAATACGAGGGTGTATCAAATATAAACATGATTCGTTTTATAAAAAATTTTAACTTTATTTAATTAAGCTTAGAAATATATATTATTTTTCTACATAGTCTCCCGCTCTAAAAATACATTTTTCCCATTGAATTGGAAGAAACTCTTCGGACGTTCTTGTAGCCATTGGAGCACAAATGCTTCCACCGCGTCGTTATCGTCGAAACGTTGGCCTCCAAGCATTCCTTTGAGGGGTCCAAAAAGATGGAAGTCACAAAGAAATGAGTCGGAACTATATATGGCGGACGTTCCAGCATTTCCCAGCCTAATGCATCCAATTTTTGCCTTGTGGCATTGGCCGCATAAGGCTTGGCCTTGTCATGACACTTCTGACCGATTGCTTCTTCCTTTTCATTCGAAATGACAATTTTGCAGTATCCTGTAATTCACAATAATATTGCGCATTAATCGTGCGTCGATCGTGGAGAAAGCCATGAGATTTCGGACCACCTCAATGTTGGCTTCGGTCACACTCGTCCTCGGCTGGCGAGCGTGGCTCTCGTTCTCGACCTTTTCACACCCTCCAGAAAATGCTTTGTGCCATGCACACACGGGTTCTTGACAGGGTGTTGTCCCCGAACTGTGCCTAAATCGCCGCAAAATTTTGCTTGGATTCACCCCCTTCTTGGCCAAAAACTTGAATCTAACCCGTTGCTCCGCGAATACATGCACTTCTGTCTCGCTCATAGTTTCTTTTCATACTCAAGGGACTCGAGCGAATCAGGAATATGCACATATTTTTTTACATCATAAATGGATTGAGCACGTAAAAAAGTTGGGACGAGCTTTTTTATTTTTTTTTCTGACTCGAAATTAAGCCGTAAAAAAATTATAAAGTTTGCAATAAACTCCGCCCACTTGAAACATCCGGTCGAGCGGCGCGCCGCCGCGCCGTGACGACACTATGCACTCTCGGATATTGAGAAACAGACTAGAATGCACGCAAGTGAACCGTTACCATGTATAGTGACGTCACGATACCAGTGTCGCCCATAACGCGGCGTTCTGAAATACGTCGGTGGGGAGGCATGGCCATGCTACTTTTAAAGTAATGTTTTTGGGCTCCCAGGAAAAAATGATTATATATAATCATATATAATTATATAAAACTAATCAGATATAATCAGATCCGAAAATTGGCGCGATCTAATCATGTATAATCAGATATGGTAATATATGGTTAGGTATACAGGGTCTTCAAAAAGTTCCGGTACGGCTGATTATCTCAGCAGAAAATCATTTTACAGAAAAATGTTTAATGCAAAACTTTTAGGATTTAGGGGTTTTTTTGGCTCGCTGACCACGAATCTGAGGTCAGGTTTCAAAAATTGAAGATGGCGGATCCAATATGGCGGACGAGATTTTCCAAAATTGACGGATTCGTGCCAAATTTGGAAAATTTTGAATTTTTGAAATCTGATTTCAGATTCGTGATCAGCGACCCAAAAAACCCACTTATACCAAAGGCACGAATCCGTCAATTTTCGAAAATCTCGTCCGCCATATTGGATCCGCCATCTTAAATTTTTTAAATCTGACTACAGACTCGTGATCAGCGACCCAAAAAACCCCCTACACCGAATTTGGTTTAAGTTGAATAACCCATTATAAGAATGTTGTCCTTATAATTCAAGGAAATTTCCTACTGTGCTCCGCTGACCATAAAGGTCACATGAAAAAAATGGTCAAGGACATATTTGAATGTGATTGAATGTGAAATTTCCCGCTCTTTTCACTTCCGGTATCAAAAATAGGGGTTCGTATTTTAAAAGATCAATTTGACCTTGATATGACCTTGAAAGTCATGGTCAAGGTCAAATCCAATATGATCATTCGGTAGCCAGGGAAAAATCCTAAAAGTTCTGCATTAAACATTTTTCTCTAAAATGATTTTCATAACTGACACCCTGTATCTTTGTTAGGAAACATTTTTGAAACAAATTTTCTTATGAAAGTCTACTTTTTTCTTGTTGTTCTATCACATATCATAATTAATGACGTTCAACCTAGTTTTGGCCTGCTCGCAAGACTATAAATTAAAATAAATATCTCAAAAACGAAGCCATAAATCAAAAATTTGCAAGGGTTTTTTTTTCTCTAAATTAAACGGGGAATCCAATAATTAAATTTTCTTTGCAAAATATCCAGTGGCGCCGAAGATTGTGAGGGGGAAAGGGGGGTACCGGCCCCCAGTATCTACGCCACTGGAGAATTTCTTTAGATTATTTGATCATTACTTAGAGCTGTATTACATTAATCAGTGTGCGAAATTTCATGGAAATCGATCAAGTAGCTTAGAAGTTATGATAAGAAAACCATTTCTTTTTCGAAACTTTGACACTCTGTATCTTTGTTACGAAACATTTTTGAAAAAAAATTTTCTTATGAAAGAGTCTACTTTTTTGTTGTTGTTCTATCATATATCAAACAAAATGACATTTAACCTGGTTCACCCTGTACATAAATAAAGAGGTGGCGGGAAAAACGATCTGTCCAAATAAAAAAAATTTGTTGATAAGAGTGGCATCTTGTGGCCAACAATGATACTAATATCTCTACCAAACATTATTGCCGGAATAGCAATCTAAGTCGTTCAATAGTACGGTTAAACATTTGGTGTACTTTGGAAAAGCGATCTAAGTCCACGCGGTTAGACGGAACACCGATCTAAGAATCAGTCCTTTGTTCATCAGTCTCTGTAGCTTCAGATCGAAAGTAGCTCCAGCCCCAAGGAGAGCAGCAGAACAATAGTTGATGTGCGGCAGCACAAGGGCTGAGGTTAAACATCTGCGGAGATTCTCATCAGTGTAGCTGCGAAGCTGGCATAGTCTGTAGAATACTCTGCCAACCTGCGAGGTGATATTGGACAGGTGTTGACGAAACGTTAACGGAGTCAATTACTACTCCGAGGTTTCTGACTGATGATTCGAACGGTATTCCAATGCCGCCCAAGCCCAGAGGCGGCAACGAGTCGAGATTAATGTTGTTGATTAGACGTTTATTTCCCAGGATAATAGCTTTGGTTTTGATGAGATTGAGCTTGAGGCGATTTGTCGTCGCCCAATCGTGGATGGCAGCGATATCTTGATTAAGCTCGTGGATGCATCTACTCAGGCTGGCAGGCTGACAAGTGGCGTAGATTTGCAGATCGTCGGCAAACAGTAATCACTTGGCATGACGAATTACAGTTCCAATGTCGTTAATGAAGAGCGAGAACAATAGCGGACCAAAAACAGATCCCTGAGGCTCCCCCATGTTGGTGGAGACCCAATTAGTTATTGCATTGTTATTACCGAATTTCACCGCCTGCTGCCTACCTGTCAGATATGACAACATCCATTCACAGGCCCTGTCTGAGAATCCTATTTTCCACAGCTTACGGAGAAGTAACTCGTGGAGAACGGTGTCGAACGCCTTTGAGAAATCAAAGAGTACGAGGATCGTGACCTGTCTTCTGTCCATACCATGTCTGACAGCATTAAATAACACTGGTCAACAAAATTACATTTTTTTTCTGTTACACGAACCAGACCAGGTGATTCTTATAGATTTATGTGCGCTAAAAACGAATCTGTCTCTCAAATTTGCGTATCACACGTCAGGATTTTGAAATACTTAAGGTTAAATATACGGAAACAGGCGATTTTGGCCATATTTCACGGGTCTATTACAATGAAACTAAAAAATTTTTCTTAATTGCACTTACAGCATTTGAAAGTGTCGTTTCTGAACTTTTCAATGCATTACTAATTGTTTGTTTCTAAATGATTTTACAAAGCCAAATTTCAGTACGACAAGTCGATCGTTTAGGTCCACCGCACTGCGCGCCTGATACATTTAGGCGCGTGGCGCGGTGGACCTAAACGATCGACTTGTCATACTGAAATTTGGCTTTGTAAAATCGTTTAGGAACAATCAAGTAATGTATTGAAAAGTCTAAAAACGACACTTTCAAATGCTGTAAGTGCAATTAAGACAAATTGTTTAGTTTCATTGTAATAGATCCGTAAATATGGCCAAAATCGCCCGTTTTCGTATATTTAACCTCAAGTATTTCAAAATCCTGACGTGATACGCAAATTTGAGTCAGATTCGTTTTTAGCGCATATAAATCTACAAGATTCACCTGGTCTGGTTCGTGTAACAGAAAAAAAATGTAATTTTGTTGACCAGTGTTATTTAATGATGTCAGACATGGTATGGATAGAAGACAGGTCACGGTTCTCGTACTCTTTGATTTCTCAAAGGCGTTCGACACCGTTCTCCACGAGTTGGCAGCAGGCGGTGAAATTCGGTAATAATAATGTCATAACTAATTGGGTCTCCACCAACATGGGGGAGCCTCAGGGATCTGTTTTGGGTCCGCTATTGTTCTCGCTCTTCATTAACGATATTAGAACTGTAATTCGACATGCCAAGTGATTACTGTTTGCCGACAATCTGCAAATCTACGCCACGTGTCAGCCTGCCAGCCTGAGTAGATGCATCCACGAGCTTAATCAAGACATCGCTGCCATCCACGATTGGGCGACGACAAATCGCCTCAAGCTCAATCTCACCAAAACCAAAGCTATTATCCTGGGAAATAAACGTCTAATCAACAACATTAATCTTGCTCGTTGCCGCCTCTGGGTTTGAGCGGCATTGGAATACCGTTCGAATCATCAGTCAGAACCCTCGGAGTCGTAATTGACTCCAAGTTAACGTTTCGTCAAAACCTGTCCAATATCACCTCGCAGGTTGGCAGAGTATTCTACAGACTATACCAGCTTCGCAGCTACACTGATGAGAATCTCCGCAGATGTTTAATCTCAGCCCTTGTGCTACCGCACATCAACTATTGTTCTGCTGCTCTCCTTGGGGCTGGAGCTACTTTCGATCTGAAGCTACAGAGACTGATGAACAAAGGGCTGACAATAAGTCCACACCACCATTCTGGCCATTTTAGGTTATTAAGCTTTTCGCGCATGCATTAGCAGTCAGTTCTATCTGTTTGTATCAAATGCAGAAGATTTTTATTCTGTTTCTTATAAAAATATAAAGTTGTAAGTTGTGTTGAAGATTGTTAGTAAAGTTGAGTAAGAATAATAACATTAAAAATGAGTGGAATTAGAAGTAGTGACAGTGAAAATGAGCCGTTATCTGAAGTTATTTTGAGACAATCCAAGAAAAGGAAGAAGTTTGGTAGAATAAGTGATACAGAAAGCAGTCACCAGTCACTACTAGGCCGATAAAGGAAGTTTTCATCGATTCAGATAATCCTCAAACAATTTTAGCTCGTGATAGCTACAATGGTTTAAAAACCAGCTATGTAATAGTACCAAAGAAGCCTTCACTTTGTAACCAGAATATGCCGCAATTATTATAGTATAAACAACTTCTAGGGATTCCGAAGAAAAAATTTGACCAACTACAAGATTTAAAGGAATTCGTCTCTGAAGAACATCAAGAGTATTATAATAACCTGCCTCTTTGTCATGTAAATATAGCAAGTGATGAAGAATATACCTAAGGTAGGGTAGTTAATTTTTAATATTGTAATGCAAACGAACTCTAAGAAAATTAAATATGATTGTAGGTATGAGAATGGACTTGGATTGTTTTTCCTGCTTCTGAATTGATGTGACTGCCAAAATTTGTCAAAAAAAAAGATATTACTTACTTTTTTGTATTGTAATAATATTGTGTCAGTAGTCAATACATGTGCCTTAATAAAAAAGTACAGTTATAATAAGTTATGCAAAAAACATGTTCTTCCCAAGTGTTCATACTTTCATATCGCTATATCTCAAAATGAGCAAAATGTGACTTAGATCGTTTTTCCCGCCACCTCTTCAAATACATATACAGGGTGTTCGGAGAAAACACCGACACAGAAATAGGGGTGATAGGTTACGTCATTACAAGTATTTTGATATAAGGGACCTATACCCGCAAGCGCCCCCTCCTGGAGATATCAACTTTTCAAGTTTATAACGACCGAGGTTGAACGATCCCTAAGAGTTTTTTGTCTACCTGTACAATTGAAAAACAAATGAAAACTCCTTGTATCCGCATCATCTTCGAAAAGTACAAGGACTTGAGCCAAGCGGTTATCCTTTCCGCAAGCAGTTTGCGCAGTGGCACATCTATCCAGAATCGTTTCCGATGTTGCATGGACATGGGTGGCCGTCATTTTGAGCATTTGCTGTAGTACATTGTTTTTGTATCTCGTAAAATTAAATATTCGTTACCATCTTGATACGTTTCTAAAAATATTATTCTACTTTGATCAACCTCGGTCGTTATAAACTTGAAAAGTTGATATCTCTCCAGAAGGGGGCGCTTGCGGGTATAGGTCCCTTATATCAAAATACTTCTAATGACGTAACCTATCACCCCTATTTCTGTGTCGGTGTTTTTTCCGAACACCCTGTATATGACAGGTTATATGAGTATATATAATTATATATGAGATTATATATAATCATATTTTCCCGGGGTAGAAGTTTTTTTTATCAAGTTTTTACTATTGGTACTATATTTTGAATAATATTAACCATTATGTCTGCTGTGTTTCATGCATATTAAAATATTATGGTTTATTCCTGGTTGCGGTCGGTTCTCCCCTCTCCCTAACGCGGTACAGGCCACCTGCGCATCAACTCTTTCAAGGTCACGGACCCCTCCGTAATTTAAAAAAAGATCGGTCCCGTTTATATTTGATACACCCTCATAGATGACCTGTAAGGTAACGCGCTACAGTATATGCTCGCGCTATAGTATGTGCGTAGCGGCATGAGAGCACTCGCGGCTCTTCCGCTCACTCTCTGTGTGCTCGCCGACTCGAACGCACACGCGTGTTGCATACGATTAGGCGTATGGAATAAACCTAGGCTAAGTTTATTAAGAGTCCTGTTTATTTCTACCCGCGGTCCTTAATAGTCAATACACAGCATGACCATTTTCCAGAAATTCCAAATTTGGTATTCTTGTATAAACGGGAGCTCTTTTAAAAAGTAATGCATCGTGTATCGATCCTACTTCGCCGGTATAGCAGTCAATGAAGCGATTCTTCTCATCGCATACAACTTGTAATAATATACAGGGTGTTTCAAAATTCAGTACAAATATTTGAAGGGCGTATTTTTGAGATCAAAAGAAGACTTTTTTTTTCCTATAAACATGTGTCCTAAAATACACCCCCTCCGAGCTACAGCCATCTTAATTTTTATAAAAAAAGTAGATTATTTTCAATTCTGACTCCAATTATTCATCTTTCTTAAAAATTTGCAAGCCACTGCTGTTTCGAACATTCTACTGATTTCTTACCCCTAAAATGGCATAAACGTAATTTGCGGGGGGGGGGGGGGTATGCACATATAATAACCGAAATTTTATGCTTCCATTTAGAAATTTCAAAAATGAGTACGACCATCCGGTCGGACGGACAAAAATCTAAAATTTCGGTCTTTTGCATTTTTTTTATACAATTAACCGTTTTCGAGATAATCGTTGGTAATAGAACAGGGGTTATTATGAAACTAAAAGTATGTTATATTTTCAAGTAGGTTTTGACAGGTTTTGTTTCCGTTCGTTTATTACTTTGACGTAGTTGAAAGAAGGTTTACATCTTATCGTGTTTCTCGTTGTAGTGTAATTTTTTCTTCTTTTCAAAATGGAAAATGAATTGTCTTCATTCGAAGATCTTGCGGACATTCATTTTGTTTATGGTCTGGCTGATGGTAACGCACTTGAAGCTCGAAGATTATACGCAATAAGGTTTCCAAATCTCCGGCTCCCCAATGACCGAACTTTTACAAATTCCCATCGGCATCTCCGGAAATACGGTAGCTTTAAGACGTCCATGAAAGATTTGCTGAGAAATGCAAATCAGGAATATGCATTAAACACAGCAGACTTAATAGTTAATGTTATTCAAAACACAGTACCAAAAGTAAAAACTTGATAAAAAAAACTTCTACCCCAAAAACATTACCTTAAAAGTAGCATGGCCACGCCTCCCAGTGACGTATTTCAGAAAGCCGCGTTGTGGGCGGCACTGGTTCGTGACGTCACTATGCACGAAACCGGCCCGCCAGCGCACCTTCTAGTCTGTTTCTCAATGCCTTGCGTATCAGAAGAGTACAAGAGAAGTGGAAGTTTGTTTATTTTTTGACTATTTTTGTTCAACGTTTGATAGTAGAATGTCAAAAAAGGAAGGAAGAAGAATTTATAAATATTGTATTGTAATGAAAAGGTATTTCAACACATTGCATGCGGGAAACGTAGTTTTTGCATTTTTCGCAATCTGTCACTGGAGCGCGGGTCACGTAAAAGTACGTATTTAGTAGATTTGTGCTATATAAATAATTAATTCGTTTGAAAATAATTTCATTGCATCTTTGAAAGGCTGAATTAATCCAAATATTCCTAATTTATTTGGTCCTTTTCGTAATTGAATATATCCTAAAATTTGTCGCTCTATTAATGTAAAAAATTATATACCTACTAATAAAAACTATTATTACTAAAATTAATCTTCTAATTATTATATTAATTACATAATTTATTTAAAAATTTATTTCTATTTGTATAGAGCGGGTATCGTATAAATTCACGAAAAAACGCCCGATGCACGCGTAAGTCTTCGACGATATCGTATGGGCGCGCGGGTGTATATATACCCGCATGTAATGTGTTAATTTGAAGTCAAATTGTAAATTATTATATTAAGTATTACATTTAAAAGAAAAACTCATTTTCACATCATAACTCAAAAACCAAATTCCAACAAAAAAATTAAAGTCGGTCATTGGTAACTACATAAAGATCTACAAAAAATCACCGTTGTACTGTTCTTCTATCTTTAAAAATAACCGAAATATAAGGCCATGAAGGAAATGGCAAAAAATGATAAACTCCTGTATCTTAATACTGGGTCTAGTTAGCCGTAAGATTTTGACAACATTAAATTTGTTTTGAAAATCGGCCCCGAGGATGTGAAACTGATTTTTTCTATAACGTTTTTCCCAAAACTCCATACGTACATTGAATAGGCGACACCGTGTATATTTACAAATTACATATAGGCAGACTGCTATTTGTTTTATTTTGAGGTATACAATCTGACTTATTCACACCGTATCTTTAAATCTTACATTATTGCTTTAATATTTCACGTTTCTGCTCCAATGATATCTGGGTTTGTTCCAAGAAAAGCGAACACTGACAAAGCGTCGATTTGCGGCAAAATTGTCAGATTTCCCTTGTACAAATCCACTGTCCATTTTCACAGCACAACACAAGCTTCGTACTCGAAACAGTCAAACAGTCCTATCCGAGAGTGCATAGTGACGTCACGGCCCGGCGTGCCGCTCGACCGGCTGTTTCAAGTGGGCGGAGCTTAGCGCAAACTTTATTAATTTCCTACGGCTTAATTTCGCGTCAGAAAAAAAATTAAAAAACATGTCCCAACTTTTTTTACGTGCTCAATCCATTTATGATGTAAAAAAAATATGTGCATATTCCTGATTCTGTCGTGTAATATAGTGTAAACAACGTTTTTTTTCGTTAAATAATTTTCGTTCTCAAACGTTCATCAAATAAGAAACTTTATTTTACATAAAATACTGTTTTGCTAGCTTTTCGCATTAAGATGATAAAAATCGCTGAATGTGGAAAAACGCAAAACTTTGGAACTCACCTACACTATAATAATTATTCAACACGAAAATGCTTTATGGAAAATATTTTGCTAACAGAGACGCGTTTAAAAAAAAATTGGAAGCGACCCAAGAGAATCCAAATTTGGAACGCTTGTGAGTGACGTGGAACGTCCCATATTACCGCCATTGGTCGCGCTGGACACGCCGAACTTTGCAGCTTAGAAAACTCAGCTGGTATTGGGATCTGACATGGGGGTGGAGCTTACTTCGAAAAGTTCAATATTGCCGAAATCAGTATACTCTACCAACATAGAGTGTATGGGACTCTAGTTATTATTTAATTATTATTTATTATTTCGGCACGCGCAGGGCTTCGCGAACCCTTCCCAACTTTCACCAGACTCGCGGGAGGACATGGGCACCCTTTGCCCTCCGCTATCATCCATGGTTGACCTCCCATAAATTCAGCCTTCAAGACGCGCATACGCCTGTCCCTTGACTGCATCACCCGAAGTTTTTCTCATGTTTTTACTCTTCCACTTTCTCGAAACTTTCTTCTCGCATCGTGAATTGGAAAAAAAAAGGTGTGAGTGCCGTTGTACTCACGGAGGATGTGTAACCATCTTACAATTATCTGCGGTCCGAGTTTAATTGGGGAATATGACGTCGTAGTTCGAAATAAAGAAGTTTAATTTTTTCTATAATAAAATATTTATTATTATTATATTAGATTTATAACTTACTAGCAGCCCGTCCCGGCTTCGCACGGGTAGATTGTGGATTGATTTTGTCCGTCCACCATTGTTTAAATACATTTTTAATACAAAACTTTTAGTATTTTTCCCGGGCTACGCAATGGTCATATTGGATTTGACCTTGACCATGACCTTCAAGGTTATATCAAGGTCAAATTAATTTTTTTTCACGTTCAAATGTGTCCTTGGCCATTTTTTTCATGTTACCTTTATTGTCAGCGGAGGTCAAATTTAGGTCAAGTATAGTTCGACTTTTTGAACACCCTGTATAAGATTTACTAACTCAGAAACCTTCGCGGATATGCGTCCAACTGTTCCCCAAATTTTCATCGCAATCGGATGAACGGTTTAGGAAGGCAAAATAATCATCCGTACCGGTACTTTTTGAACACCCTGTATAAGATTTACTAACTCAGAAACCTTCGCGGGCATGCGTTCAACCATTTCCCAACTTTTCATCGCAATCGGATGAACGGTTTAGGAAGGCATAATAATCATCAGTACCGGTACTTTTTGAACACCTTTTATAAGATTTACTAACTCAGAAACCTTCGCGGGCATGCATCCAACCATTCCCCAAAGTTGCATCGCAATCGGATGAACGGTTTAGGAAGGCATAATAATCATCAGTACCGGTACTTCTTGAACACCTTTTATAAGATTTACTAACTCAGAAACCTTCGCGGGCATGCGTCCAACCATTCCCCAAAGTTTCATCGCAATCGGATGAACGGTTTAGGAAGGCATTTGATATTACCTTAAAGGTCACGGTCAAGGTCAAATCAAATACGACCACTGGGTAGCCAAGGGAAAATCCTTAAAGTTTTGTATTAAACATTTTTCTCTAAAATGTTTTCCCGTTGAGATAATCCAGCTTGCGCGAATAGTATGCGCAGTAGCGCCACACACACACTGACGCAGTCACATCTACATGGCTTACATCTGACGCTCAATTTCCCAGGAAGGTCGTACCGCAGAACCATAGCATAGATGTTTACACATCAAAAACCCACCCTTGTACCGAAGCGTACCCCTTCCTTTCGAGCCGCTTGCGAGCGCTTAATATTAATATTAATAATAATGCCTTGTGTACATTAATCCAATGCCAGTCACTCGCTAAACCACTAAACGTTATACTAGGAATAGTTTTACTTCTCGCCACCAGACGGCGTATCGAGACTTGTCAGATCCGAATACGCATGTTATACGATTCTTATATTTTCAATATCGTTGAAATAATCTTGCAGCATAGAAATGCAATATTTACATTACAATATTGCTGTACGGGTAAGAGTTATACTTGTGAATAGCCCCATGTCATCCGAATTCTTGTATCTCAGAAATTATTCTTTTTGATACACACTTCAGCCGGTAAACGACCGAAACATCATCGTGTTTTTGATTCTTCTAATAGCATTAAATGTATTGTCGTGTCTTTCAGAACCATCCCTAACGATCAACGGCAGATGTCCATCCTTCCAAGAGCAAAATATCTGTCCTACCCGAGCGCCGAATTGTGAGACCGACTTTGAGTGTCAAACACCGAGAGAGCGTTGCTGTACTACCGCGTGTGGTCTGAAATGCATTACGACTGAGCTGACTGGATGTGAGCAACTGGTATTTGCTGCAACGAGGAGATTCCGTGCTTTGAGCAACAATACACCGCCTCAGCAGATACCAACTTGCAATAATGTCACGGGGGACTTTGAGAAAGTGCAATGTGATCCATATGAGAAATCCTGCTGGTGCGTTGATGATTCCGGCCTGGAAATGGCCGGAACCAGAGCACCCGGGAGAGACCTCGTCGACTGCGACAACCCTAAGAAGTGTCCTGCTCATACGTGCCGTATGCTTTGCCCATTGGGATTCGAGGTACGTACGGCACTCGTGGCGACTATTACGTTAAGAGGTTGCATTGAAATCAGCTGTTTTTTTGAAGTGAAACTTCTTTGCTCAGGTACTAAAATCGCACGCGCTGAGACGAAAAACCGTAACGAAACCCACACACTCCAGCGCTCTCGACCGTGTGTCACTCATACAGCGCTTTCGACCTGGCCTATTCCACCGCTATCGACTCTGCCCCATTCCACCATTCTCGACCCTGCCTCTCGACCGTGCGTAGACTATCGCCTTTGCAAGGCAAGCCATGTATCGACTTTGCGAGGCTGGCTCGCGAGGCCGCCGCGCGAGGCGTACCTCGCGTTGGATCGCCCTGCTAGTCCAGTCAAATTTCCGTTTAAATCGAAAAATGAGACATAATGGCGAAAACTTGGGAAAAGTTGTGTTTTGATGTTATTAATGGAGGGAACATATTAAAAGAAGAATCCCCCTCCGGCGAAGTGTGTAAAAAAATTATTTATTGTTGAAAAAATCGGTTCTTCGCTAATATTTTGAAAATTACGTGACCTATTGAAAAATAGTTAAGACAAAAGTTGTAGATAATAAAATTATCTACAAAAGATCTATTACACTCTTTACCCTATCTTCAACGCCTAACAAGCTAGGACCTCGAGATGAGTTGAAATGTTCAAATATTCATAACAAATCCAAAAATTAAGATTTTTGCAATTTTCTTTTTTGTAACCCGTTTAGAACAATCTCATCATTTTTCCTAGCGAAACCAAATTTTGATTTCCATTGTTGTTTACACATGATTGATTTTTAAAGTTTTAAATGCTTGAATTTACATAGAAATTTGCAATAAAAAATTTTTTAAATTATACCATCGTTTATTTTGGATTGTTTCTGAATAAAAAGATAAATAGCAATTCAACGTGTCTCATCTGGTTTGGAAGATATGCTAAATTTAAAAGGAAGGAGATTTATGCGATGATCACCACTCACTACACAAACTGTGCCAAACATATAGACGTTTGTGTGCGCGCGCTGCTGCAGTTGTCTGCGAGTGTTAGTGAGGCAGAGGGTTGGTCTCGGCGTTTCGGAGTAACTGTTCCGTTGCAGGGGATTCGTAGCATCGTGACCATGAATACCTCGCCAACCTAGTAGCCCAGGCAGTGTGCATTATCTCATTTCTATTAGCTTTTCTTTCCAGCGCCTCCTAGGTAAACGGTTCTATTTTTGGTTGATCAACAAAATTGATTCAATTTCATTGAACAGTACTTGGAGAAACAAATTTTTGAAAATCTCGTCACGTGCGCGTTCCAAGTGTCTGGAATTGGCGTACATTATATCACCAATGCTTCGATAGCGCAACGGTCAAGTTGCCGGGCTGGGAGTCTCGATGTCGTGGGTTCAAATCTCGTTGGTTTTTTTTCTTTTTCTTTATTAACTCTTTTTTTTCATTTGATTGCACCACTTCTTGTTATAGAAAGTGGTTTACATTACCGAATAAAATAATAGTTTCAATGTTTTTCATAGTTTTACATTATTTTCTTCCTTATTGAGGTGAACCAATATTATTTGTAACAACAGTTGGAAACATCGTTGCATTTTTTTTACTCTTACATTTCGTCATAGGAATTTTTGGCTGCCGAAGATTTTGTTCATAATTTTGTGTGATAGTTGTCGAAAAAACATTTGAAGCACACCGTATTTTGACACCATAAGCATTTATTTTGACGAATGGGATTTTGCCACACGCACATTTACACTTTAAAAGCGTTATGGAAAAGCAAATTTCATTGTTTCATTCAGTGTTTCAAATGTTTTTTCGACAATTATCATCCAAAATCATGAACACAATTTTCGGCAGCCAAAAATTCCCATAACAAAATGTAAGAGCAAAAAAAAAAATGCAACGATGTTTCCAACTGTTCTCATAAATAATATTCTGCCCTGCTAAGATAAGAAGTCGTATGTGCAAAAACATCGATTTTTGCTTTTTTGGCTATTTGAACATATCGTAATATGTTAAAGTGTAGATACGACTTCCTGTCTTAGCACGGCAGTATTGGTTAACCTCAATGAGGGAGAAAAGAATGTAAAACTATGAACAAAATTGAAACTATTATTTTATACGATAATGTAAACCACTTTCTATAACAAGAATGGGTTGCAATCAAATGAAAAAAAGAGTTAACAAAGAAGAAGGAAAAACCAACAAGATTTGAACCAACGCCATCGAGACTCCCAGCCCGGCAACTTGACCGTTGCGCTATCGAAGCATTGGTGATATATTGTACGCCAATTCCAGACACTTGGAACGCGCGCACGACGCGTTTTTCCAAAAAATTTGTTCTCAAAGCACTGTTTCAGAGATGATTTTTTCTCATAGATATGTTCAAATAGCCAAAAAAGCAAAAATCGATGTTTTTGCACATACGACTTCCTGTCTTAGCAGGGCAGAATATTATTTATGAGAACAGTTGGAAACATCGTTGCATTTTTTTTTGCTCTTACATTTTGTTATGGGAATTTTTGGCTGCCGAAAATTTTGTTCATGATTTTGGATGATAATTGTCGAAAAAACATTTGAAACACTGGATGAAACAATGAAATTTGCTTTTCCATAACGCTTTTAAAGTGTAAATGTGCGTGTGGCAAAATCCCATTCGTCAAAATAAATGCTTATGGTGTCAAAATACGGTGTGCTTCAAATGTTTTTTCGACAACTATCACACAAAATTATGAACAAAATCTTCGGCAGCCAAAAATTCCTATGACGAAATGTAAGAGTAAAAAAAACGCAACGATGTTTCCAACTGTTGTTACAAATAATATTGGTTCACCTCAATAAGGAAGAAAATAATGTAAAACTATGAAAAACATTGAAACTATTATTTTATTCGGTAATGTAAACCACTTTCTATAACAAGAAGTGGTGCAATCAAATGAAAAAAAAAGATTTAATAAAGAAAAAAGAAAAAAAACCAACGAGATTTGAACCCACGACATCGAGACTCCCAGCCCGGCAACTTGACCGTTGCGCTATCGAAGCATTGGTGATATAATGTACGCCAATTCCAGACACTTGGAACGCGCGCGTGTCGCGATTTTCAAAAATTTGTTTCTCCAAGTACTGTTCAATGAAATTGAATCAATTTTGTTGATCAACCAAAAATAGAACCGTTTACCTAGGAGGCGCTGGAAAGAAAAGCTAATAGAAATGAGATAATGCACACTGCCTGGGCTACTAGGTTGGCGAGGTATTCATGGTCACGATGCTACGAATCCCCTGCAACGGAACAGTTATAGTAGGGGAGCCCACGATGCTAAATGGGGATTTACTCGGGCGTCTTGGGGACCTATTGGATTTTGAAGATTAAGTGGTAGAAAGAAAAAAAGGTTATATGATGTATACTCTTTCAGCGGTGGGGGAAGCGTCTACAGGTTTTCAAAAATGTAAAAAAAACAGTCACATGGAAATACTCGAGCGCGTCAGATATTGATAGTGTATATGCCCCATGTGTCTCTGATAACGAAGGTATGTTAATCTGCCGGTTTGCATGGTGGGGGTGGCCGTATGGAAGGGTAGAAAATGCGAAAAAAAAAAGTTATTCGAGCGCGTCAGATATTCAGAGGGGATGTTAAGTGAACCCGAAAGAAGCTCCCATTTAAAAGACTGACGATTCGGAAGTGACGCAAGCTCTTGGCGGCTTTTTGAAAATGCAAACAAAAATCGCCATTTTGAAATACTCGAGCGCGTCAGATTATCATACAGACGGTTCAGCTTGGTGTCCTAGATGTGCTGACCCATAATCTGACGATTATTTGGAGGGATTGTCGTAATCTGACGATTTGAAAAAGGGAATTTATCAACTAAGGTAAAAGGGATAGACGCCCCGATCTCTATTTAACTTTGAACGCGATTATCTCGAAACACAGTAGAGATATGCAAAAAATGTAAAGTAGTTTTTTTATAGTAAAAATATAGAGGAATATTTTTCGTTTAAACTTTTCTTCGATATCTGCAATCAATTTCGAGATAATCGATTTTGAACTCACTCTTCAATTGAGGCGTCTATCTCACTTTTACCCTACTAGTACGGTGTCAACTACTCGTACATTTACCTTATATATTCAGATAAAAATAGTTACAAATTAAAAATGTTAAAAATAATTTTTTTTAAATCTTTTTTAAAGAAAAGAATCGGTCCGGTTTAGATATCACAAGAAAGTCATACATTCACTGAACGAAAAGGATACACAGAAATCGTACGAAATTATAACTTGGAAACACGAGATTATTAATCGGTTCGATGCACACTGATTACGAAAGAAGACTCACGACTGTAGAGATACACTGATGGATGAAGAGGCACTGATCACTTGATTACACAGAATGCATAACGTGCATTCGCGGTTGCGGTTTATATATCTTACAACTAACAGATAGTGGGGATAGCGTGGGTGATGCAGTATGCCCTGATTGGCTGAATGAGAATTACGCTGTAGATAGCATGATCTATGCGGGGTGCTCTGATTGACTAGAAAAATGGTGTGATAGCGAACCTGGAAGCTGACTTAGCATTCTAAGTATAGCGGTATTTATCAGAATCGGTATATTGCGGGAAACAGTTCATTACTATTCGTCTAGTAATTAACCCTTTTAAGAAAAGTACGGGACAGTGAGCTCATTAGCAGCCTGGATTCGCCGGAATATACCGCTTCGCTGGTGAACGGTGAACGGTACGAACGGATATTCAGAATTGCGTCTATCGCGTGACGGAATAGTCCCGTATCTTTTTCGGAAAGTAATATCCATACGATAATCTTATATACCCGATTATGTATAAATATAATATGACGGCCACGTCCGACATTCAAGTCTTTTGTTATAGGCACTTAAAATCACTTTTTCTAAGCTTATGTCAAAATTTGCATGGCGAGATGGTGGAAAAATGGCGGCACCATGTGCGTCATCGGGCACGTTGCCTTGCGCTGACTTTATTGACGATTTTTGTTACTTCGGCTTGTGGAAATCGGTAGATTATATTTTTTCCGTTATCCTTGAATTATTTCCTTCAAAATAAATCAACATTCGACCGCGCTCGAGAATGTCCAGGTCACGTTTTTTTGCAAGTTTGTAACCCTCCCACTCCCTTTCGTCACGCTCAAATCGTCAGATTATTGAAATGTACACTTTTCAGCATGTAATTAACCCACCTTACCTTAATCTGACGCGCTCGAGTATTTCTGACGATCGATTTTTTTTTACAATTCTGATCGGCTGCCCTAGATGCGCGGTCCTATATAAAGGGCTGATATATGGTGGAGGTACTCAACAGGGTGCAAGGTATCCCCCCATATGATATTCTGACGCGCTTGAGTAAATCCCAAAATCCCCTATTGGGCTCCCCTACTATTACTCCGAAACGCCGAGACCAACCCTCTGCCTCACTAACACTCGCAGACAACTGCAGCAGCGCGCGCACACAAACGTCTATATGTTTGGCACAGTTTGTGTAGTGAGTGGTGATCATCGCATAAATCTCCTTCCTTTTAAATTTAGCATATCTTCCAAACCAGATGAGACACGTTGAATTGCTATTTATCTTTTTATTCAGAAACAATCCAAAATAAACGATGGTATAATTTAAAAAATTTTTAATTGCAAATTTCTATGTAAATTCAAGCATTTAAAACTTTAAAAATCAATCATGTGTAAACAACAATGAAAATCAAAATTTGGTTTCGCTGGGAAAAATGATGAGATTGTTCTAAACGGGTTACAAAAAAGAAAATTGCAAAAATCTTAATTTTTGGATTTGTTATGAATATTTGAACATTTCAACTCATCTCGAGGTCCTAGCTTGTTAGGCGTTGAAGATAGGGTAAAAAGTGTAATAGATTTTTTGTAGATAATTTTATTATCTACAACTTTTGTCTTAACTATTTTTCAATAGGTCACGTAGTTTTCAAAATATTAGCGAAGAACCGATTTTTTCAACAATAAATAATTTTTTTACACACATCGCCGGGGGGGGATTCTTCTTTTAATATGTTCCCTCCATTAATAACATCAAAACACACCTTTTTCCAAGTTTTCGCCATTATGTCTGATTTTTCGATTTAAACGGAAATTTGACTGGACTATGCCTCGTGAAGCTGCCGCCGTTCGTTTGTCCGTTCGTTCGTTTACCGCTCACTATTATCGCAACCTAAGTAACGCGCTAATCTAGATCTAATCTGTACATTGGTCGCAACGGCGAGGCGGGCGGTATGTCTTGGTGAATGTGGGTTGCGAATGCGTTCGCAGTCCCTCACATTTCCCTCAAATCAACCTCGCAGTGTATCTAATTGTAAACCACGGCTACATCACGGAATTACTGCATCTCTTTGTGTGAATCCAATATAATCACTAGTAACTCCGATAGAAAAGTTCCTCCAGAATTGCGGTACAATGCCACGGTAGAAATATCAGGTTCTACCGACACGACGTGCTTCAACAAGGTCTGCATCAACTTTGGCGGTATATTGGCGACACTGCACTAATCCTGTGGCACTTTTCTATCTGAGAATATTGTGTGAGTGTAGTGTTAAATAATTTCAACTAACCGCTACGGTTTAAACCCACCTCTCCACGTTTTCGGTCACTAGTATCACGCAGTAGTGTCTTCCAGATTTACGACCCCGAGGAGATCTACTCTTGATCGCACCTGTTATTGTTATTAACTTCAAATTAAAGAATAAATGAAGCAAAAAAAACAAAACGTGTGGCCGCCACGCGCGGAAGAAGTGAAACTCCGATACGGATGGGTTGAAAAGAAAACTAAACAAGTAATCAACAATAATAATACCATGACATTTCCAGATAATGTAGTTCATGGTATTATTATTGTTGATTACTTGTTTAGTTTTCTTTTCAACCCATCGGTATCGAAGTTCCACTTCTTCCGCGCGTGGCGGCCACACGTTCTGTTTTTGTTGGCTAATGGAATATTATAAATGTTATTTACAGGATAATCAGAGGTATCGAATTTATTGAGATCACGTTTAATATAATCATAAATATTTGGAACAGTAAAGTAGTATTATATATCAAACTGTCGGTATCAGTATGCATTAATTTTGATAGATTGCAAAATGTTTTCTTAACATAATTGTAGAGAAAGTCATAAACGATTATTTTGGAAAGATCGAGAATTGAGAAGCCAACGTATATAGGTTTATTAAATTTAACTTCGACACTATTCAATTCCAGAATAACCATATTATTAACAAATATTGCATAGCTGTGAAAATTTGGTTTCGTTACAAAAGCTTTTGCTCCATAGCGACCTTCTCATTTTGTTACAAGTTTCACATTTTTACTTTCGTACATTTTCCATTGTTTTACCGAATACTGCATTATTCATTAACCCTCTAACAGGCCAATTTTTATTTCATCTAAAAAAAATTACTGCCTATGGCGCGCAAAAACGGCAAACAGCAGCCGCTGTTACTGTACCAGGCAGGCAGATAGGTTCACACTAAAGGCGGGATTACCGCCCTATGTCCAAAATATTTCATAGGATTCTGTAAATAAGATTTGAATGAAGTTTGCCTTAAGGCGGGTATGGCGGCTAGAGGGTTAACTTGAAAAAATTTTTTTCGAATTAATTCTTAGATCTTTTTTTAATTCGGTATTTAAGTCAATATATTTTTTCAACCAAGGATTTTTGTTAATATTTCAGATTTGATAAATTTTTATTAATTTAATTCCTAAATCTAAGTATTATTTCAAATTTCTATAATGTATAACATATTATCTTTCTTTACAAAATAGTGTTGTCATTAATTTAGGATTCTTTCAAAATGAGGTAATTTAAAGTGTTCCGGACACAATGCAGTTGCTCCGAATACTCCAAATCGACTTCTAAAATACATATATCCAACCGGTGAATCATTGGAAACATTGCAAATGTCAATGTTAAGATCATTCTCCCATTTGAATGAACCGAAAGGTAAAAGTTGACTCATAGCTACATTATACAAATTATTAACATCAAAATACATAAGATATGATACCTCTTTGTTTGGATCAAAATCCGTTCCCATATATAATATTTATTATTAGCGTGAGCATGACGATTAGTACTTTGAGCTACGCCACCTCGAATACCTTTTTCGATAAATAAAAGCTGCTCTACATCAGTAAGAAGTACATTCAGTACTCATAATTTAAGCATGGCATCAAAAACAAGTTCTGGCACTTTGTAATAATGCAGTGGATCTAAGTTATACGTTAAAAGATAGTTGTGTCAGAAATTTTAAAAAATGTCCGCTGACTGTAAAACATCGGTTGGAAGGTACAGATCTGAATATTCACCTAATGAACGAATATTGAACGTTTCCCAGATTTTAATTGCATGTTGTTAATCCTCATCTGAAGTTTCCTCGTTATTTAATTTACAAAAAATCCTCTTTGGATGACAATCGTTTTTCATAGAGTTTATTCCAACAATCAATATATTCACAAGGAAAGATTCCTTTTCTTGTCAGCAATTTAAATTCTTCCATATTATTACAGTATTTAAGTGTAATTGATTTATCAGTATAATTCAAATATGCTAGCCATAAACCGGTATGAGTCGATAAATCGTAAATTTACGTGTGTGCCTTGAACGTTTTTTTTTTTGTGAAAGAAATATATTTTTCTTTATTCATTGGAAGAAGTTTTATGGAACCTTCATACGATGCAGCTAAATCTTTAATTATAAAGTGCGAATCATATCCCGACAAATTATGAAAGACAACTGGCACATCATGCAAATTTGTATAATTCATATTGCAACTTCGATGTGCAGCACCACGATACTTACTTACCTGTAAAATGGCAGTGACCACGGCGTTTAATATCGGTGAATGTGAACGATCTTTCACATATATGACTTATTCTTGCTTCATGAAATTCATGAACTTGACGACTAGTTAACAGCTCTATTGGAGTATTATTTCTTAAGTGAAAATCTATTAATTGAGCTAACTCATTTTATCTACAAACCATTTAATACAAGTGGGCCTCCGTTTAATTTCAAACTTAGATAATGAGTCATCAAGATACACAGTAAATAGTATGCGACACTGTTTGGAACATGTTTTTGATGCAGGGAATCATCATCATTATCATTAACCGGTTGTAATATGCATTCAAGATCGGTGTAGACGACAAATGGGATAGATTCTTCGAATCTATAGTTTTTAAAATTCAAAATATTATTATCTCATTTAGACAATATCATTTTTACTTTGTTTATGTTCATACAATCCTGTCTATTATTTTCAAATGAGCTTTGAATTTAGAAGTGACAAAAACATCGATCATAAAAAGGTATTCTTCCATTATGGCTTGACACCTGATTACTTACTAAACGAGATAGATTTCGAATCCAAGCAAAACGAAAAATTGTATCCTCATGATCATCGTCGATGTTCGTATTAATGTTATTTTTAATCATAAGGAGATGAATCGTAGGTTTATTCGACTCATATTTACTTAAGTAAAGAGGAACTACTTCACTTTTTTATTGTAATCAGACTCTAGACCATAAACACATCGATCGCTAGATTGTTCATTTGTTCAAATTTAGGAATATATTTTAAAGTAATTGGAAAGTTTATATGATCCTATTTTAACACGGTCCTAAAGTTTGGATATGGACTGACCCTATGAATGTTCTTGCTAACCAGATAAACAGCGAAAATGACGGCCAACAAGAACGTGTATCCTTCCTTGAAATACGGATTCTAATTCCAATAAATTTTATCTTTAATTTGTTGTGAATTTATTTCACCACCATCACGTTATATTGTCTGCATTTAAATTGCTCAAAGAATGTCTTGAGCAATGAAATCGTCATTTGAATTTGTGCTTTTTCACCAACAGATAGCACTGAGATTTTCAATACTTTATTTAAAAGTTGAAGACTTTTGGGATTAAATGTTTCATACTTTTCAATGTATTCGAGCGGTGCTCTATCCAATAATTTATAAACACTTTCCATAATACTTATTAGTTTCCGATACTTATTTGTATCCATTTTTATTGTAGTAAACGCTTCGAAAGGCAGAAAATTAATAATCATTCAACGATGTTTGAATGATTTTTTTCTTTTTATACACGTACATTCTTAGAAAATAGTCAATAGAAGAAATAATAAATTCGATTGCTTCATGTACATTTTGACAGTACAGAGTAATCGGTCAAAAATAAAATGGAATTAGAAAAACTTTATTATTTGATTAGACGAATATTTTCGATTCTGAAAACGTAATATAGACGTAGGTATTAATCGTGCGTATCGTTCGAGAATCCTCCAAACTCACACGCCAGGAGTATTCAGTTATACGAGTATACAGTGTGTACCAGCCAAATGGAATAAATTCGATAATAAATAAATGGGGGCGTATTCGAAAAAACCCTGTTACAGTCAGGATTATATTACAATTGTCATATCCTTGTATTAATTACATCGAATTTTCTCGAACACACACCTAGTACACGTAAATTAGACGTATAAACATGGAATAGGAGAAATAATTTATAAAGTTTTCATATTACGTATACATTTTCCTAATGGGATCAGGAACAAAACCCTACAAAGTTCCCAATTGTCCAGTGTCCGCAACATCCCTTATTTTGCAAAAAACCACCCCCGGATCGTACATTATGTCGGTTTTTCTCAATTTCCTCGTAAACCGTTGTTCAAACGTAAAAAATGTATAGAACCACAAATATTTGCCATTAAATTCTATACAAAAATTGTTCTATAAATATGTTAGCTAATCCATACTGAATTCTCGAAAAATACGTTTAAAGTTAAGGATAGTTTGTAGCAGGCCGTTAAAATATATTAAGTTCAGCGAGGCGTCAACGCACTTGTGACGCAAACTTGTGGTATGCATTACGGTGGATTATTTACGGATTTTAGTCAGTGTTAAAAATGTGTATTATTATTATTATTATTGTTGTTATTATTATTATTATTATTTTATCCTAGTAAGAAATTTTTAACAAAGTTCCAGAACGAACTGCTGACTTGAGTGATCATTGCGAATTTGTAGTGGATGGTGGTAATTTGATTCACCGTGTGGCATGGCCAAAACAGGGTACATTTCGTGACATTTACTCGGCCTATGTTAACTTTATACGTAAACATTATGGTCACTATGTAACTTATTACAAAGTCTTGAACGACAAAAACGACTCCTGAAACGCACTTCAGCTACAATTGCATTCAGTGAAAATACACCAATACACGATCAATAAAAGATATTGTTAAGTAATATAGCTAACAAAGATCGTTTAATTTCTCAACTTGTCGAGAGGCTAAATTCTGAGAATATTAATACTCTTACTGCTTTAGACGATGCTGACTTACTAATCGTTACAACCGCCATCGATCTATCAAGTCAACACGACACTGTAGTTGTAGTTGGTCAGGATGTCGATCTTCTTTCTCTTATATTGCTCTTGCTCCTCAAGAGATAAGGATATTTTGTTTTTGAAACCAGCCCAAGGAAATATAAAGAAAAGGATTTATAGATCTTCTGTGATATGCAATCATCCAATGTTAGTAAAAATATTAAACAAAATGTTCTTTTTGCACATGCGTTTTGTGGTTGTGATACCACTTTTGCGTTTTTCTGAAAAGGCAAATCTCAAATCGTAAACATATTAAACAAGAGAAAGGATTTGGAAGATGTATATATTTTCAATAGTTCTCAATCTACGAAAAAGCAAATTGAAAGTGCTGGTGAGAAATTCACACTTGCGTTATATAAAGCTGAACGGAAAGAAACTTCTAGCTACAGATTTATTTATTTTAATAAGTTGGTTGGCCAATACAATCATGCCGTAATTTTGTCTAGATTGCCACCAACATCTGCAGCATTAAAACAGCATTCTTACCGGGTATTTCACCAAATTCAATCTTGGCGAGGAAAAGATATACAGCCAACGCAGTGGGGTTGGAAAAAAATGGGCAACATTTTATCACCAGTTTTTACTACCATGGCGCCGGCTCCGATTTCTGTTCTGAAAGTTATATCGTGCAGCTGTAAAAAGGGTTGTGGTAAGCGATGTGCATGTCTTAGACTTGGGTTACATTGTTCAAACATGTGCTCCAACTGCCATGGACAGGGTTGGTTCAATGCACTACCTGACGAGATATTTTATATATAATAATAATAATAATAATAATAAAAGCGGTTAGGACGCTAATCATCCCTGAACGCCACCGAAAACTTAATAGTTTTATTGTAGCCCCGCTGTGATTAGGGGTGTACCTTAGATTTGCATCTTGGCCTTTTTGGCCAGTCCACATATCCATTCCACCTCTAGCTCTCTAGCCCTTTCCAGGCTAGGAAAAGCCTCGCCTATCAGACGGTGTCTATAAGCCCCTAGTGCTGGACATTCCAGCAGCAGGTGCTGGGCATCTTCCCTCTCCACTTTGCAGTATCGACATCTATCCGTTTCCGATAGACCTAGTCTCCTGCAGTGTGAGTTGAATTTTCCGTGACCAGTTAATAGTCTGATTGTAATGCTCAGGCTTATCCTGTTCATGTTCACTAGTAACCTGGCTCTCTTTTGTGATAGGCGAGGCATTAGATTCCTCGCCTGTCTGCCCGTTCCTAGATTAGTCCACCGGTGAAAATGCTCCCTGTGGAATTTCCTCTTAATCCCTAACCTGCCCATGGCAAAGGGGACTCCCACTGGTATGAGGTTCTCCTTTCTGGTGCCCTCTTTCGCCAGTACGTCCGCTATCTCGTTACCATGGACTTCTGTGTGTCCGGGGACCCAAGCAAGAGTAATCTTGTTGGTTTTCCCTAGAATCTCTAGCACTTCCATAGTCTCCCACACAATCTGTGAATTTATGCTTATCCTGTGGAGTGCTTTTATAGCAGCTTGACTGTCAGACCAAATATGAATATACTTGTTCGCAGTGCGCTGCTCTACAAGTAGTTCCAGGCAGTGTTTTATTGCCAAGACTTCCGCCTGGAACACTGTGGCTTTGTCTCCCAGGGCGATACTTACCCTGAGGTCTTCTTGAGGTCCAAAGACTCCCGCCCCAAAGCGACCCCCGTACCCCGACCCATCGGTGTACCAGTGCCTGACTGTGGGACCCGGAGTCCTCTTACTAATTTCCCAGTGATTCCTCTCAGGTAGGTAGACCACAAAGGCCTTCCTGATCTGGTATTTCCTGGCTATCTTATCCTGTCTCAAGGACATAGATCCTTGATCAAGCACGCCTAGTCTGGTGTGTGCTGTCCTTGCCCTGGTCCACTCCCCAAGGCAGTTCATCCTGTATGCAGAGAGTTCCGCTCTTTCTTTTATCAAAAGGTCAAGAGGCAGCACATCAAGTGCCACCTCTAGGGCCTCAGTTGGTGTGGATCTCATCGCCCCTGTTGCAGCCCTCAGGAACACGCCCTGAAGGGCTTTCAACCGGTTTCTTGATTCGATCCTCCCTACTCTTGGCCACCAAATCACTGCTGCATACAGTAATCTTGGCAGTAACACCATTTTGTACAGCCACAGACAGACCCTGGGACTAAAGCCCCAGTTTCTGCCCATTGCTCTTCTGCATGCCCATAGCGAGGCATATACCTTCGCGATCTGGCATGTGATATGTTCTTTCCAATGCAACTTGGTGTCTAAGACGACACCCAAGTATTTTTGTGTTCTGACATACTCGATGTTTGTCCCCCTGAACCTTAATGGTTCCGGGTACTCCACCTTGTATTTTCTAGTGAATATCATGGCAGACACTTTCTCCGGGTTCACCGAGAGATTGGTCTTTTTACACCATTCATCCACTGTTCGTACGGCACAGTTCATTCTGTCCCATAGTACACTAAGGAAGTTGCCTCTGACCACAACCGCAGCATCATCTGCATAGCCATGGACCAGGAATTCTTCCCTCCTCAGTAGTTCTAAGAGTTCGTCCACTACGAGGCACCACAGTAGAGGTGACAAAACCCCTCCCTGCGGTCATCCTCCCGATGGTCGCCCCCTTACCTCTATATCATCTTTCTTGGCGATCACCAATCTGTTCGCCAACATGCTCCGAGTCCAGTCTATTAGTGTTTCTGGTATCCCTCTACTAGACATGGCCTCGGTTATTACATTGTATCCGGTGCGATCAAACGCTCCTTCAATGTCTATGAAGAGTGCCATAGCATAGCCCCCTTCCTCTATCTGTTCCCCCACCCTTGCCACAAGGTGGTGTTAAACAAGAGAAAGGATTTGGAAGATGTATATATTTTCAATAGTTCTCAATCTACGAAAAAGCAAATTGAAAGTGCTGGTGAGAAATTCACACTTGCGTTATATAAAGCTGAACGGAAAGGAACTTCTAGCTACAGATTTATTTATTTTAATAAGTTGGTTGGCCAATCCAATCATGCCGTAATTTTGTCTAGATTGCCACCAACATCTGCAGCATTAAAACAGCATTCTTACCGGGTATTTCACCAAATTCAATCTTGGCGAGGAAAAGATATACAGCCAACGCAGTGGGGTTGGAAAAAAATGGGCAACATTTTATCACCAGTTTTTACTACCGTGGCGCCGGCTCCGATTTCTGTTCTGAAAGTTATATCGTGCAGCTGTAAAAAGGGTTGTGGTAAGCGATGTGCATGTCTTAGACTTGGATTACATTGTTCAAACATGTGCTCCAACTGCCATGGACAGGGTTGGTTCAATGCACTACCTGACGAGATATTTTATATGTATTAAGAAGATATTAAATGAAGAGGACCTAAAAAATGAATTAAAAAAACATGTTAGTGGATTAGGCCTATTAGGGACACCATTTAAAAATAACGCTCCGGGAGCTCTACCTCATGGGTGGTGTGGAAACGAGCTCAAATTAGAAAATGCATAGTTATAATGCTCTAAAATCCCTTCCAAATTTTAAAATTTGACTTAGATAATACTTATGCAGCGATATTATAGCACTAGAAAACTATGAAAATCACTACAATTAAAGCCACATTTTACATGCTAAAAACTAGACCTAACTTTGAACGTTATTTGCGGAAATTCATAGAGGATTAGCTAAAATGCTTATAGAACAGTTTTTATGTAGAATTTAATGGCGAACATTTTTTGTTCTATACATTTTTTACGTTTGAATAACAGTTTACGAGGAAATTGAGAAGAACCTGCACGATGTACCATACGGGGGTGGTTTTTTTGCAAAATAAGAGATGTTGCGGACATCGGCCACGTGGGAACTTTTTGGGGATTTATTCCTACTCCCATTATAGGAACATAATTTACGTAATATGAAAACTTTATAAATTATTTCTTCTAAAAAGTATTATTTGCGTGTACTAACCGTAAGTTTATAAAGGAAGGCTTAAGAATTATTTAGTTGGTTACAGATATCCGAATATTTCAGGCTCAGCTAGAGGTGAACAAATTACGTTCATTAAAAGTGAGAGGTGTAAAGCGGGAAGAGATACATTTTTATTGAAGTAAAACAGTAATCGTTATTATATCTACATAAATAAAAATGTAACTGTTCGTTTGTACAAAATCTAAGATCTTCGAAAGTTCTGCACCGATTGATTTGAAATTTTGACACAACATTGCAGTCGAATACGAGCGTGTTTTTATATACCTACTATTTATATACCTACTCCCTTAAGGGGGTAAATAAATAAAAATGTAAATGTTCGTTTGTCCATAATCTTAAATCTCCGAAAGTTCTTCACTAATTGCTTTGAAATTTTTACACAACGATGCATTTGAATATGCGCATTTTTTAAATATACCTACTATCTATTGTATCTACCTACCCCCTTAAGGGGGTAAAATAGGAAATGAGATTATTTCGTGATTCACGCGGACGTAGTCGCGAGGCGAAAGCTAGATGTTACGCCTGTGACAGGTAAAAACATGCTTTTAAACAATCTCTATATCTGCACAGACACTGGAACAACAAAAAAAACGTGTGGCCGCTACACGCGGGAGAAGTGAAACTTCGATACCAGTTTCTCTGAATTTGATTCTGATGGTATTAGTTTCAATTGGCTCTATACAAGTCTTTTATAATGCTTCTTCGTAGAGCCAATTGAAACTAATACCATCGGAATCAAATTCAGAGAAACTGGTATCGAAGTTTCACTTCTCCCGCGTATGGCGGCCACACGTTTTGTTTTTTTTTTCTTATTTTCATCCAAGGAACCCATCCTTGAAGTTTGTCGCAATATTAAAGAATCACCCAGTATATTTACTTACTTGGTCTAACAAAATACTTTTTCCGCCATAATCAAGTATACACATATTAATTGCAAATAAACTCTTTTCTCAGTATACGAAGTAACTTTGATCGAAAGAACGAAGTGTTCACTAAACTGACTAGAAAATCATAAACGGAATCAAGGAATTTTACTTCCAAATTTGACAGTGATAAAACATTAATCGCTGTTTCTCAGAATTTCAGATACATTCCAAATTCTATTATAGTCCACATTATAGTGCACGCAGTTCGGGTGGCACATTTCGGCAAACGAGGACTGCTTATGTATTCGCAGTCCTGCACCTTTCCCGGAAGGCTAATTACCGAACGAGTTGTGATGAACCACTTCTCGCAGATACCGCTATATTTCGAATGCATTCGAAATGCATTCAGCTTTGTAAAGGAGAGAAATGACGATTTTAATAGATAACCGAATATTTCGGCAAAGGTTCATTCCGATTCGTCCAGTAATTAACCCTTTCAGGAAAGGTGCGGGACTGTGAACTTATTAGAAGCCTGGATTCGCCGAAATGTACTGCTTCGCTGATGGCGAGATGAACCCTAGTTTGACGAAGTATTTATGATCGCGATGCTATTGGGTTGGAAAATAAGTTCGTAGCGTTTTCTTTTATTTTCTTTCATTTTACAATGATTTGTTTGCTGTTCCGCAAAGTGTTTATATTCATTCGAAAGAGCTCTTTCTGCTCTACAAAACTGTTATAATTGTTTATTCGAATAACAATTTTGAAGTGAAACTTTTATGCTGAGGGTACTAAAATCGCGCGCCCGACACGAGGTCCGTAACGAAACCCACACACTCCAGCGCTTCCGACCGTGACTCACTCATACAGCGCTCTCGACCCTGCCCCAATACACCGCTCTCAACTCTGCCCCATTCCACCGCTCTCTACCGCGTGCGTAGGCTATCGCTTTTGCCAGGCAAGCCAAGTGTCGATTTTGCGAGGCTGGAGCGCCAGGCCGCCGTGCGACTATCATTCACGCGACGAGGCTCACTATTATCGCAACCTAAGTAAAACGCACTAATCTAGGTATCATCTGTACATCGGTCGCAACAGCGAGGTAGGCGGTAGATATGTTTTGGTGAATGGGGGTTACGAATGCGTTCGCAGTCCCACACATTTCCCTCAAAACTACCTCTCAGTGTATCTAATTGTAAACCACGGCTACATCACGGAATTACTGTCTCTTTGAATCCAATATAATCACCAGTAATATTGTGTGAGTGCAGTATTAAATCATTGCAACTAATCGATACGGTTTAAATCCACCACTCTACGTTTTCGGTCACTATTCGTGTCACGCAGTAGTGCCTTCGGGATTTATGACCTCGAGGAGATCTACTCTTGATCGCACATGTTATAGTTATTAACTTGAAACTGAAGAAAAATGACGCAAAAATCAATCGCTGTTTAGACTGTGCAGAGGGCGTCTGGTTTGTGTTGCTCGAGAGGGTTTCTTCGGGCGATGAAAGCTATTGTTCGAATTATGAGGCGGCGCAGTGTCGCACCTCCACTAAGAGGACTGTTTAAGGCCGAGACAGACATGGCCGCACCGCGCCCGCAGCGACTGTTGGCCGTGTGTCGGACAACTGTCGATGACGGCGACGCGAAAAGCCGGTGCCCACATAGCCGCGCCGCGCCCGCACCGTGTTTTTGGCCGTGTATAGGCCTAGACAGACATAGCCGCACCGCACCCGCGCCGCGCCCGCACCGAGTGTTGGCCATCACACGGTGAGAAAGTTACAGAACGGAATAGAACCGCCTAGTACCCACTTAACCGCAACGACACCGCGCCGACACCACCGCACCGAGCCCGCACCGCGCCGTTTTACTTTTTGACGGGCACGGTCGGCTCTACGAAGTTTCAATCTGTTCTTCCTATAAGAGCTTCCATACATATTCTTATGAAATAAATGTTGATTTTTAGAAAAAAATTCTTAATTCATTAAAGGAAATAATTCTCAATATAATTTCTTATTTCTAATAAAATAATCAAACATTTTTATGTTTATAAATTAAATAATCAATTAATTACAATTTTTACATATTATGACTGGTTTCTCTTTCATGCATTTTCCGCAGACAAATTTTTTACAAATTATACAAGTTTTAGTGGTTTTATTATCCGTATATCTACAATCTTATTTAGCATTTTCTTCGTGATTGGGAATTATTGCTTGGGCTGCTTGATGTTCCTTGTTGAAGGTTTTCTTTTTCTTCTTCAAGGAATTCGTAATACTCTGTGACGAGTCCATCTGCAATTATCTAGACTTCAATTATTAAAATATTTACACAATTTTCTAAACTTATTGCTGGAATTTTTAATTCAAGTTAACTTTACAGTCAATTATTTCAGACCGACCAAAAATGCACTTAAACCCTTTTACTTCCAGGCCCCTCAATTGTAACAGGAAACGCTGCCTTGGTATCTTTATTCCAGTTGTTGCCTGATGGAGTATCCATGCATTGATTTCAGCGAAATCCAGGATATTGAAAAATACGTGTACAGGCCATCTATTGCATTTTGATTTCACGCTATATTTTCGCGCCATTTGGTGAACCATATCGACGCCAAATTTAGTCTTATTATAATAACTAATTGTTTCGGGTGTTATAGCTCGGCCCGTCAAAATACTGACTGGATCAAATCCTTTCCTTCTCCTTTTTATTACTATATATTATATTATATTATATTATATAAAATAGTTTTTTCATAAATGCGTGGACAAAACCGTGTCGCTAAAACCCTCGGCGATCTTGGGACCCGATGCGCGGAGCCAGGTACTTACCCCCCCGGGGTTTGGGGAGTATAGCTAGTACATACACACACACAAACAACTGTACTACGGCCCGGCAAATATGTGGCAGGGGCCGTCGCGGACGGGGTTCGTCGCTTCCGATCCTTTCTGTCAAACGACGGGACGGTCATAAAGACTAGAGTCTGTGTTCCGTCGTACCCCTTTTCCGGAAATAATTAATTAACGGACGGATCGAAATAAGCCGTTTCCCGCAATACCTATTCTAATAAACAATGTTCCGTCTTTGCGCGACGGACTATACGCGCCAAATTAATCTTGTGTGGTGGGTTTAGAATGAATACAATTTCACCAATTTGTAAGGGAAAACAAACAATGCATTAACTTTATTTGCGAGCTGTTCCGGTCGCTCGGAGGTTTTCGAACGTACTGGTCGCTCTTCGACCCCGTGACAATGAGGAACTTTCCCGGATCTAAGTAAGTATGTACAATTTAACGTATGTATAATATAATGCCATAAAATAAATGATCTCATTTTATTTACTGTTCCTTTTACTCCTGTTCCTACTTACTCATTTTATTTTACATTTGTAAAAACCAAAAATAATAGAAAGCTAATACCCGAAACAATTAGTTATTATAATAAGACTAAATTTCGCGTCGATATGGTTCACCAAATGGCGCGAAAATATAGCGTAAACTCAAAATGCAATAGATAGCCTGTATACGTATTTTTCAATATCCTGGATTTCGCTGAAATCAATGCATGGATACTCTATCAGGCAACAACTGAAATAAAGATACCAAGACAGCGTTTCCCGTTACAATTGAGGGGCCTGGAAGTAAAAGGGTTTAAGTGAATTTTTGGTAAGTCTGAAATAATTGGTTTTAAAGTTAACTAGAATTAAAAAATTCCAGCAATAAATTTAGAAAACTGTGTAAATATTTTAATAATTGAAGTGCAGATAATTGCAGATGAACTCGTCACAGAGTATTACGAATTCCTTGAAGAAGAAAAGGAAAACCTACAAGAAGGAACATCAAGCAGCCCAAGCAATAATTCCCAATCACGAAGGAAATGCCAAATAAGATTGTAGGTACACGGATAATAAAACCACTCAACTTGCATAATTTTTAAAAAATTTGTCTGCGGAAAATGCATGAAAGAGAAACCAGTCATATATGTAAAAAGTGTAATTAATTGATTATTTCATTTATAAAAATAAAAATATAGATTTAATTATTTTATTAACCCTTTGCACTCGAAAGTTAACTCTCGAGACCGCACCGCGCCCGTCAAAAAGTAAACGAAACTAGTCAGGCACGGTGCGGGCTCGGTGCGGTGCTGTCGGCGCGGTTAGGTAGGGACTAGTCGGTTCTGTTTCGTTGTGTACGTACGACGCACCTCCAATACACGGCCAAAAACACGGTGCGGGCGCGGCGCGGCTATGTGGGCACCGGCTTTTCGCGTCGCCGTCACCGACAGTTGACCGACACACGGCCAACAGTCGCTGCGGGCGCGGTGCGGCCATGTCTGTCTCGGCCTTATAGAGGAGCATCGTACGTACACAACGAAACAGAACCGACTAGTCCCTACCTAACCGCGCCGACAGCACCGCACCGAGGCCGCACCGTGCCTGACTAGTTTCGTTTACTTTTTGACGGGCGCGGTGCGGTCTCGAGAGTTAACTTTCGAGTGCAAAGGGTTAATAAAATAATTAAATCTATATTTTTATTTTTATAAATGAAATAATCAATTAATTACACTTTTTACATATATGACTGGTTTCTCTTTCATGCATTTTCCGCAGACAAATTTTTTACAAATTATGCAAGTTTTAGTGGTTTTATTATCCGTGTACCTACAATCTTATTTTTTTGGCATTTCCTTCGTGATTGGGAATTATTGCTTGGGCTGCTTGATGTTCCTTCTTGTAGGTTTTCCTTTTCTTCTTCAAGGAATTCGTAATACTCTGTGACAAGTTCAACTGCAATTATTTGCACTTCAATTATTAAAATATTTACACAGTTTTCTAAATTTATTGCTGGAATTTTTTAATGCAAGTGAACTTTAAAACCAATTATTTCAGACCTACCAAAAATTTACTTAAACCCTTTTACTTCCAGGCCCCTCAATTGTAACAAGAAACGCTGTCTTGGTATCTTTATTCCAGTTGTTGCCTGATAGAGTATCCATGCATTGATTTCAGCGAAATCCATGATATTGAAAAATACGTGTACGTGGCAGGTCTATTGCATTTTGATTTCACGCTATATTTTCGACGCGAAATTTAGTCTTATTATAATAACTAATTGTTTCGGGTATTAGCTTTCTATTATTTTTGGTTTTGATGCATTTATGTTTTTAACTTAGTACCGTAACTTTTTTTGTTGGTTACCAGACATAATAGTCCAGGCAACGAAGATTGAAAAAGGCCAAGTAGCGGAAAAAATTCCTACAAAAGGTAGTCGGAATTTTTAATATTAATTCATACCGCTTAGTATCACGATCGCACACTAGGATTAATCTTTGGATCGGTAAAGCGGGTTCATTTTATTCATTCTAAACCCATCACACAAGATTAATTTGGCGCGTAGTCCGTCGCGCAAAGACGGAACATTGTTTATTAGAATAGGTATTGCAGGAAACGGTTTATTTCGATCCCTCTTTTAACCATTTCCGAAAAAGGGGTACGACGGAACACAGACTCTAGTCTTTAAGGCTCGTGTCCAATTGCAATAAATTTCGCAAATCTGGCTGTAAGACAGCACTTGCAACATGTGTAAACACCGCTGCAAGTTGACTTGCTGCAAACGTGTGCTCTCAGCGGAAGTGCTTGCGACCTGTCCGACCTTGCAAGTGAACACGTGCTACTTGCTAAAGCAAAATTGCGCTCTATGTTTTCGGGCCCAGTTGAAAGTGTTGTCGCAAGTAAACTTGCGGGAATTTTGATTCAAGTATATACGCAAATCTAAGTTGCTCTAAAGCCCGCTACAGACTATGCGCGATGCGTGATGCGCGATGCGCGATGCGTGATTTCGTGCATAGTGTGTAGGGACTTATTCGTTAAAAATCGATTCGTAAACAACATGATTCGTGTGGTTCGCAGTGATTCGCAGTGGTTCGCAGTGGTTCGTTCTTGGCCAACTCGCTACAGACTATGCGCGATGCGTGATGCGCGATGCGCGATGCGTGATTCGCGGCAGTTCGTGAATAGTGTGTAGGGACTTGTTCGTTAAAAATCGATTCGTAAACAGCATGGTTCGTGTGGTTCGCAGTGATGCGCAGTGATTCGCTCTTGGAGGCGGTAAATGGACGAATATCAAAGGCTGCGCATCAACCGCTGTTTCTCGCCAAAGTACGGGCTGTGGTCATAGTTAATTTGTCCATTCTTTGTGCGCGCTATTTAGTTTACAGGAATTTTCCGGTGGTTGAGGGGCTGTAGGTAACCCTCCGCAAGTCACCTTCGGATGGTAGAGTCCGAGGCTCGTTTATGTTTCTGTTTTGAAAGTGACGGCTCTGACTTTCGAGAAAACATCACAATAAAATAATTCGCCGACGATTTGTCGTAGGCCGGCCGATCGGCGCCGTGGGAACATAATGCTCGCGGTAGACATATCGAAGATTCACGAAACACTTTGTATTGTTATTTTTGCCTGTCCGGAAGGGACAATTTCATGGCTCTTTCTCGAAAGTACAGAGAAAGGGGAAAAACGTTCTTACTGGGTTTTTTTTTCCGAACATGTGATAACCAAACAGTCGATGTATATGAACCCGTGCCCTTCGGTGGGCACCCTGAATGCCTCCACCGATATCTTTTTTTTTTATTATGGAGCAGACTCCTACGCCAAAACACCCCTTTCAAGGACCCTTGTCTTTTTCCTATAGTGAAAACTTTCGAAGCTGTAAATCTCACTTCGTGCGTTGAAATGGATGTAAAAAAATGGAAGCGATATTGTGATTAATTACGATAAGGATGAAGCAATAGAAACAGAATTTGAAGACTATTAAGGAGGTTCGACTATCAGACGAAAACCAACTTACAGCCCTAATTTTTTTATATGATATACACGAATATTTTACACAACTAATACGAAAATTTGAGCAATATAGACCGTCTATAGACTATAGTTTCTTCGTTATTTTATTCTAAAGTTGACCACTTTTAACATATCGCCTTATGGGAGACGATTGTACTAAGGTATATTATCACTGACTCTTTAACACACATTCCGCCAACTTTAGACTTATTGAAAGACTAGTAATTTGACAGATGAAATATTAAGGATTATGTAAAAAATAAGTAAATTAGATTTTACCGTATGTTAGCGTGCCAACCTTACCGAAATTTCTGCAGCGATTTTTTCTATATGGTTGCAACGTAATATTATCATGAAATTCGTTTTTACTTCGCAAACCATTAGCACGCCGTATTAACGGTGAGAGACTTGGCAACACGGCAGCGAAACAGTTGTAAAGCTGAAAGACCGAACCTTACCTGGCGTCTATTCAAACTGAGCGCGAAATTTGAGATTCGGAACGATAAAAAAAAATATTGTCCCTAAAATCTTTATCCAAGTTGAATGATTGTTGAAACGAAATCATGTCTTTACTTATACAACTCTTTTTCTTTTTTGACAAAATTTGACTTTATACCGGCTTTGCTGCATGCTCGCGTCATCCGCCATAGCTGGCCACTGTAGTTCACGCGTCACTGCAGCCAATATAAAATATCGCGGAGTACAACGTTGCCAAGAATACAATGAAAATTGCAATGCACAATAAAGAATGTTTAAACTATAATCATATATCCATGATACTAAATTATCAATCGAATAACTGTTTTATGTCTTCAGCATTCTCTTTGAGTTGTTTTTATAGGTTTTTATAGATTATTTGTAATTTTGTATTTTTCTTTAAAATGTTGGACAAAAAGCCTCTGACGACGATTCCGGAGTCATTGACGCTCTAATAGTTCGCCATAAATTTTCCAGTATTTTATTTACTAATGATTTTCGGCATGAGCGATGCATAAAATGGGTTCATAATTCATTTAATTATTATTCCATAACGTTTCAGATCGCTGTGAAAACATTTTTTTCAAACACATTTTTAACTCCAAAGAAACAGTCGATCCTCCTTAATATGTATTTCAATCATAGTATTATGTTTTTCATTTTTTCATACATAATGTACATACATAATTAGCATTGTATTCGTGGGTAGATAATTTTAGAACTGTGGTAACTTTGAAACAATGCAAGCAGAATTGCTACGAACTGCAACGAACTGCCGCGAATCACGCACCGCGCATCACGCATCGCGCATAGTCTGTATGGCTCTGTTTACGAATTGCTACGAACTACAACGAACTGCCGCGAACCACGCATCGCGCATCGCGCATCACGCATCGCGCATAGTCTGTAGCGGGCATAACAAAAACTGTCGCGTCACTTCCATGTGGACACGAGCCTTTATAACCGTCCCATCGTTTGACAGAAAGGATCGGAAGCGATGAACCCCGTCCGCGACGGCCCCTGCCACATATGGTCCCTGCCGGGCCGTATCTTACCGGGTAGTACAGTTGTTTGTATGTACTAGCTATGCTCCCCAAACCCCGGGGGGTAAGTACCTGGCTCCGCGCATCGGATCCCAAGATCGCCGGGCGTTTTGGCGACACGGTTTTGTCCACGCATTTATGAAAAAACTATTTTATATAATATAACATAATATATAGTAATAAAAAAGGAGAAGGAAAAGATTTGATCCAGTCAGTATTTTGACGGGCCGAGCTAACACCCGAAACAATTAGTTATTATAATAAGACTAAATTTGGCGTCGATATGGTTCACCAAATGGCGCGAAAATATAGCGTGAAATCAAAATGCAATAGATGGCCTGTACACGTATTTTTCAATATCCTGGATTTCGCTGAAATCAATGCATGGATACTTCATTACTCAACAACTGGAATAAAGATACCAAGGCAGCGTTTTCTGTTACAATTGAGGGGCCTGGAAGCAAAAGGGTTTAAGTGCATTTTTGGTCGGTCTGAAATAATTGACTTTAAAGTTAACTTGAATTTAAAAATTCCAGCAATAAGTTTAGAAAACTGTGTAAATATTTTAATAATTGAAGTGCAGATAATTGCAGATGAACTCGTCACAGAGTATTACGAATTCCTTGAAGAAGAAAAGGAAAACCTTCAAGAAGGAACATCAAGCAGCCCAAGCAATAATTCCCAATCACGAAGAAAATGCCAAATAAGATTGTAGGTACACGGATAATAAAACCACTAAGACTTGCATAATTTGTAAAAAATTTGTCTGCGGAAAATGCATGAAAGAGAAACCAGTCATAATATGTAAAAATTGTAATTAATTGATTATTTAATTTATAAACATAAAAATGTGTTCGATTATTTTATTAGAAATAAGAAATTATATTGAGAATTATTTCCTTTAATGAATTAAGAATTTTTTTCTAAAAATCAACATTTATTTCATAAGAATATGTATGGAAGCTCTTATAGGAGGAACAGATTGAAACTTCGTACACATCCGACCGTGCCCGTCAAAAAGTAAGGCTTAACTCAGACGGTGCGACTTCACTGCGACAGCAGTGCAACAGAACTGACGCACGCTGTCGCAGGAATCGACGACTTTCCTGCGACAGTTTTGTCCCACCGCGTGAGCAGATGCGCGGCAAACTAACACAACGACACCGCCACTGTAGATGTCATACAGACAAGCGCGAGGTGCGTGTCGCACTGCTGTCGCAGGGAAGTCGCACCGTGTGAGTGCTTCGCTGCGTCTCCATGCTGATTTGCCGCGTGCAACGTACTCTCGACCGAGTGCGACCGAGTGCGTCAGTTTTGTCGCACTGCTGTCGCACCGTCTGAGTTAAGCCTAAAACGGCGCGGTGCGGGCTCGGTGCGGTGGTGTTGGCGCGGTGTCGTTGCGGTTAGGTGGGGACTGGGCGGTTCTATTCCGTTCTGTAACTTTCTCACCGTGTGATGGCCAACACTCGGTGCGGGCGCGGCGCGGGCGCGGTGCGGCTATGTCTGTCTAGACCTTTAGTCTCACCATAAATCTAGCGTTTAGGACTCTTTTTTGGGCGTATCCGTAAGATGACATGAGAAGCCAGACGAGAGGGCGCAGAGTTACTTGTGACTTGTTTGTATTTCGTTTGTACATTTTCAGTTTTCCGGATTTTACCGCGTCGAATGGCCGGCTATACGGAGCTCGTGTAGTCTGCGATCGGAGTCGTGACCTTTCTCGAGTAACCACCATGCATTACTGTACATTCTTTCGTGTGTGTGTGTTTGTGTGTGTATTAATTTATAATTATTGTTGCAAAAAAACAACAGAACGATCAAAAGAGTACAGTGACAGGCAACGTGTAAAATAAACTTTCAATTTCGTTAACGTCAATGAACACTGAACATTCTTTTTCGCGTGTGTGTTATATTAAAATTATTATGGCAAAAACAGGAAAACAACGGGCAAAAGAGTTTCGTGACAGGCACCGTGTAAAGAAAATAATGACGAAGACACTACCTAAAACTGATGCAGAATGAAGTCGAAAATGGAGAGAGAGAATTAAATTAACACAATATCAAATATTGCTATATCTGCTAATGCAGATCAACACCAGTCCCAAACCCTGGAGAATGTAATAGATTTTCAAGTTCCTGGAGGATTCAATATCGGTGGAAATACATCCAGTGAATATGATATTCCTTACACTACATTTTGTGCCCATAAAAAAATTCGTATTGAATTCAACAAAAAACACAAAACGTGTGGCCGCCATACGCGGAAGAAGTGAAACTTCGATATCAGTTTCTCTGAATTTGATTCCGGTGGTATTAGTTTCAATTGGCTCTACGAAGAAGCATTGTAAAAGACTTGTATAGAGCCAATTGAAACTAATACCACCGGAATCAAATTCAGAGAAACTGATATCGAAGTTTCACTTCTTCCGCGTGTGGCGGCCACACGTTTTTTTTTATTATATTTCAGGCTTAGAAATGGAATATCCAGGAGGAAAAAATTAGAATTTTCGACATCTTTTTTATCAAAGATTCGCCTATAACACCTTCTCCGTATACGGCAGTTTTTTGACCTCGATGAAAAGCGAAGAAAAGCAGATGTCGAAACTGCTGATTTTTGCCCCCTGGATATTCCATTTCTAAGCCAGAAAAATAATAAAAAATTTAATTATTCGAAATAACAATTATAACAGTTTTGTAGAGTAGAAAGAGCTCTTTCGAGTACATATAAACATATTGCCAAACAACAAAATAAATCGTTGTAAAATAAAAGAAAACATAATTGTGCGACGGAACAGTCTCGGCGACGCGAGTATCGGCCACTTGAGCATGCCGGTCGCCGGAGTATAATATATATGTAGCATCACCGACGAAAGTCGCGTCGCGTGGTGTGTGTACACTCGTCGAGTATCGGAACCTGCGTAGCGTTGGGTGCGAAGGGCCTATTGTAAGTGGAATGGGGCAGGGTCGAGATCGGTGTATGAGTGAGGCACGTACGGTAGCGCTGGAGTGTGTGGGTTTCGTTACGGTTTCGTCGTTGTATTGGGATCTGACATGTCTCGATACGCCGTCTGGTGGCGAGAAGTGAAACTATTCCTAGCATACCGTTTAGTGGGTTAGCTAGTGACTGGCATTGGATTAATATATGTATGTCGCGTATTCGCCCAAATGCTTCTCGCATTTGGGCCGTAGACCGGTGCGAGGGAAAAATTCGACACTCCTTGGGACCCTTTGAGTCATAAACTAGATCCGGGAAAGTTCCTCAATGCCACAGGGTCCCGTGTAAATGTACGTCGGCCGGAACATAAGAACCGAGCACTAGAGTTTCCTCGGGATTTACAACACTTAATCCTGCCTTCCGCATTTCCCTGGAAATTTCTTCGCGTTGCGTAGTTAGCACCCCCACCCCCGGTCGTAAGAGAAAACTAAAAAAGTCATACAACAAGCTCCTAGTCGAAGAGCGTCCAGTACGTTCAAAAACCTCGGAGCGAACAGAGAAATGGAAGGTGTAAGATTTTCGCCACATGGCAAATCCAACAGTAAAGTTTATTGTTACGTGAATGGCTGTAAGAGTAACTGGAAGAAAAATCCAGACGTTCGTTTTCACCGTTTACCACGTGCGGGCAAAGAATGTGTGTATAAGGAAAATTTTTTCGGAAATTTGGAAAAAGTTGATCGGTTAAAAGCGTGGAAAAATGCCCTAAAAATGGTTCGTACTTCGAACAGTATGCGAGCATGTTCATTACATTTTAAAAAAACGGATTATATACTGCCAGGTATGTTAAAATATCATCAACTTTTTACAGCGTTAAGCTGTATTTTTGCGGATATTTTATACGACAAAAAATGTCAGTTTCGAAATAATTTGTTACATAGCATTATCAATTTTATTGATTTGTTGTAGATGTAGAGTACAAAATAAGACATCTAAAAAAAATGCTGTTCCCTCGTGCAATTTTTTTCTCCTTGGCCCGCTGTACAGGAACACACAACACTTTTGATAGTCCCATCTTTAATTTCGTCTACAATGTTGTGCACATGTCCTCTGATGTCAGAGGTTTTAATACACATACTTATATAAATGGAAGACCGTTGACAGACCCCAGTCTCTCCTGATCAACACCACATTTTAAAATATAGCCAGCGCGTAACACTCTTTCACCTTCGATAAAATTTCTTTGAGCAGGGTTTGTACCTGCCCAAGAGCAAATCGCGTTCATAGTTAAAGCCATTCGTAAATGTCCGGGAACACTTAGAATGAGTGCGATGCTTGCGCAAGTGAGGAGCAGGAGGAGATACGAATACGATAACGAATTTTTCACGACTGCCGGGAAACGGCTCGCAAGGAATGCCGTATGCTTCGGCACAAGGGCGGGTTTTTTCCATTTCACGATGTGAGAAGAAAGTTTCGAGAAAGTGGAAGAGTAAAAACGTGAAAAAGACTCCGGGGTTGCGCGCAGATACCTACGTCGACGTTCCGTGATGCGCCCGTCCAGGGACAGACATATACGCGTCTCGAAGGCTGAATTTATATTTATGGGAGGTCAACCCTGGACGATAACGGAGGGTAAAGGTTGCTCATGTCCTCCCGCGAGTCTAGTGAAAGTTGGAAAGGATTCACGGAGCCCTGCGCGTGCCAAAACAATAAATAATGACTTCACTCCCATAAGACTCTGTGTCGGTAGTATACTCATTCCGGCCATATTGGATTTTTCGAACTAAGCTCCTCCCTCATGTCAGATCCCAATAGAGCGCGCTTTTAGTACCCTCAGCAAAGAAGTTTCACTTCCAAAAAAAAAACGATCGCGTATCCGCTTCGCGCGGAAGGATTGAAACTTCGATACTGATGAGTAGAAAAGAAAGCGAAACAAGTAATCAACAATAGTAATACCATGACATTTTATTCTGTTCTGTTTATTTATTTAGAATTTATAAGAGAAATAATTAGTACACGCAAATAGTACTTTTTAGAAGAAATAATTTATAAAGTTTTCATATTACGTAAATTATGTTCCTATAATGGGAGTAGGAATAAATCCCCAAAAAGTTCCCACGTGGCCGATGTCCGCAACATCCCTTATTTTGCAAAAAACCACCCCCGTATGGTACATCGTGCAGGTTCTTCTCAATTTCCTCGTAAACTGTTATTCAAACGTAAAAAATATATAGAACCAAAAATGTTCGCCATTAAATTCTACATAAAAACTGTTCTATAAGCATTTTAGCTAATCCTCTATGAATTTCCGCAAATAACGTTCAAAGTTAGGTGTAGTTTTTAGCATGTAAAATGTGGCTTTAATTGTAGTGATTTTCATAGTTTTCTAGTGCTATAATATCGCTGCATAAGTATTATCTAAGTCAAATTTTAAAATTTGAAAGGGATTTTAGAGCATTATAACTATGCATTTTCTAATTTGAGCTCGTTTCCACACCACCCATGAGGTAGAGCTCCCGGAGCGTTATTTTTAAATGGTGTCCCTAATAGGCCTAATCCACTAACATGTTTTTTTAATTCATTTGTTAGGTCCTCTTTATTTAATATCTTCTTAATACATATAAAATATCTCGTCAGGTAGTGCATTGAACCAACCCTGTCCATGGCAGTTGGAGCACATGTTTGAACAATGTAATCCAAGTCTAAGACATGCACATCGCTTACCACAACCCTTTTTACAGCTGCACGATATAACTTTCAGAACAGAAATCGGAGCCGGCGTCACGGTAGTAAAAACTGGTGATAAAATGTTGCCCATTTTTTTCCGACCCCACTGCGTTGGCTGTATATCTTTTCCTCGCCAAGATTGAATTTGGTGAAATACCCGGTAAGAATGCTGTTTTAATGCTGCAGATGTTGGTGGCAATCTAGATAAAATTACGGCATGATTGGATTGGCCAACCAACTTATTAAAATAAATAAATCTGTAGCTAGAAGTTTCTTTCCGTTCAGCTTTATATAACGCAAGTGTGAATTTCTCACGAGCACTTTCAATTTGCTCTTTCGTAGATTGAGAACTATTGAAAATATATACATCTCTTCCAAATCCTTTCTCTTGTTTAATATGTTTACGATTTGAGATTTGCCTTTTCAGAAAAACGCAAAAGTGGTATCACAACCATTAAATGCACGTGCAAAAAGAACAGTTTCTTTAATATTTTTACTAACATTGGATGATTGCATATCAGAAGATCTATAAATCCTTCTCTTTATATTTTCTTGGGCTGGTTTCAAAAATAAAATATCCTTATCTTGAGGAACAAGAGCAATATAAGAGGAAGAAGATCGACATCTTGACCAACTACAACTACAGTGTCGTGTTGACTTGATAGATCGATGGCGGTTGTAACGATTAGTAAGTCAGCATCGTCTAAAGCAGTAAGAGTATTAATATTCTCAGAATTTAGCCTCTCGACAAGTTGAGAAATTAAACGATCTTTGTTAGCTATATTACTCAACAATATCTTTTATTGATCGTGTATTGGTGTGTTTTCACTGAATGCAATTGTAGCCGAAGTGTGCTTCAGGAGTCGTTTTTGTCGTTCAAGACTTTGTAATAAGTTACATAGTGACCATAGTGTTTACGTATAAAGTTAACATAGGCCGAGTAAATGTCACGAAATGTACCCTGTTTTGGCCATGCCACACTGCGAATCAAATTACCACCATCCACTACAAATTCGCAATGATCGCTCAAGTCAGCAGTTCGTTCTGGAACTTTGTTAAAAATTTCGTACAAGGATAAAATAATAATAATAATAATACACATTTTTAACACTGACTAAAATCCGTAAATAATCCACCGTAACGCATACCACAAGTTTGTGTCACAAGTGCGTTGACGCCTCGCTGAACTTGACATATTTTAACGGCCTGCTAAAAACTATCCTTAACTTTAAACGTATTTTTCGAGAATTCAGTAAGGATAAACTAACATATTTATAGAACAATTTTTGTGTAGAATTTAATGGCAAACATTTATTGTTCTATACATTTTTTACGTTTGAACAATGGTTTACGAGGAAATTGAGAAAAACCGACATAATGTACGATCCGGGGGTGGTTTTTTACAAAATAAGGGATGTTGCGGACACTGGACAATTGGAAACTTTGTAGGGTTTTGTTCCTGATCCCATTAGGAAAATGTATACGTAATATGAAAACTTTATAAATTATTTCTCCTATTCCATGTTTATACGTCTAATTTACCTACGTGTACTAAATAGGTTTGTGGTAGGTAACTGAAATATGATACGCTTTCTCTTTTCTGTCTTTTCCGTTTAACCAGATTGTTCCGTCGCAAGGGGACTTCTATATATCGTTTCTTACCGTTCATTATCGTCGCGATCTGAGTAACGCGCCAATCTAGAGATGATCTCACCATCGGTCGCAATGGCGAGGTGGGCGGTCTATTTCAGCGAACGTAGACTGCCCTCGCAATCCCGGAAGGTTAATTATCGGACGGGTCGGAACGAGCCATTTCCCACAACACCCACTCTAATAGACACGGCTATACTTCGAATACTGAATCAGCTTTGTAAGCAGAAGAAATGACAAACCCCAATAGATGACCGATCGGGAAAACCTGACACCTGGCTCACCCAGGTACAAATTGGCGAACCATCATTCGTGGTAACCTGGCCCATCTTAATGGTCAGGGACGAGCAACCACTACTCATACCCGTTAGGTATGGGACTCGGGAATTACCCAGCGTCAAGCTTTGAATTTATTGGAGAACGACCGACACTGGGATGTATGGATTAAAGACGCGTGCCACACGTCACATCCAAATAAAATTCATGCATTTTGTTTGCAATCATATTGACCGCCTGCTTTCCTTCATCTCCAAGTTATAGGTGAAATATAAATCGCACATAGTTGAAGATATTTTCCGTCGAATACGCAAGGAAAATTAAAATACGAACATGGATTTCACAGTAGAAATCTACAACGAAGCATTGATAGTGATTGAAGATTTGTGCTTAGAAATCGCGAACAAAGTTCTCAATCATTTGGGAATGCCATCACCGAATCGATCTGCTGCTGCTTTGTTTGATGTAGAATTGCATCATGAACAAAATTACAACACGGGTGATCTTTTGTCGTATGTGGAATCAAATATTCCTAAGCTAACTCTTGAGCAAAAAGGCATTTACGATCAAATAATGCAAGCTGTGAATAACGATGTTGGAAAAATCTTCTTAGATGCGCCAGGAGGATTGTTATTTCTGCAAAACATATCTAACTGGGTACAATATGAAAAATAAATCACACATATAAAGTATGCTAACGTTACGAGTGTCATACCACCTGTTATTTCTAACGAGGACAATACAAACAAACGGAATTTTAGTTCAGATGGAATGGAAATAGACGAGATTAAAGCAAACGTTGAAAGAGAAAATATAGATCAGCGTAGAGATTGTGTGAATGAGGATGAACAGTACGATGATAATAATAGAGATAAGAGCTATATGAGTGGAACTGATAGCGAAGATGAAAGTTACACGAGTGAAAATGAAACTGATAATGACGATGAGAGATATATGAACGGAAATGAAAGTGGCAGCGAAGATGGCCAAACGAATGATGAAGAAAGTGAAACTGAAGATGATTCTCATGAATACGTTCCAACGGGTTGTAAGAATAAAAAGCCTCAATTGTTCTCACAGGAAAAACTGAACGATTTCATTCGTAACATGGGATTGCCGAAAGATGTTGCCAAGTACTGTGCTTCTACGTTGAAAAAGAGAAATCTGCTGAAGAAGAAAACGAAGGTAACGTTTTACAGGACAAGAGAAAAAAAATTTAGGAGCTTTTTCTCTCGTAATTCAAATAAGTCTCTCGTTTATTGTAATAATGTCAAAGGATTAATCGGCGAATTAAAGCCCGATACTTATAGTGCTGATCAATGGAGACTTTTTATCGATTCTAGTAAACGTAGTCTCAAAGCAGTCTTACTCCACAATACTAATGTATAGGCACCAATACCAGTTGCGCATTCGACTGTTATGAATGAATCGTATGAACATTTGAAAATTCTATTAGCAGCAATAAAATATGATGACCACAAATGGCAAGTTTGCGGAGATTTTAAAATCCTCACAATATGATTCTGGGTCAGCAATCTGGCTATACAAAAAAACCGTGTTATCTTTGTAAATGGGATAGTAGAGATAAACAAAATCATTACGTGAAAAAGGTTTGGGAACCTATAACATCCTTCGTTGTAGGATCCCACAATATCTTACAGCAGCCGTTGATAGATTCAAAGAAGGTATTGATACCTCCATTACATATAAAGTTAGGACTCATGAAACAATTCGTCAAAGCGTTGAATAAAGAAAGCGATTGTTACAAATACTTACGAGATCAATTTCCAGGTCTATCTGATGCTAAAGTAGGCGCGGGAGTATTCGATGGACCTCAGATCAGAAAAATGTTTAGAGACAATCACTTCGTAACTCAAATGAGCTCTATTGAGAAGAATGCGTAGGTCAGCTTCAAGAAAGTATGCAGTAATTTTCTAGGCAACCATAAGAGCTCGGACTACAACAAAATAATATCTGACATGGTTGAGAATTTCAGGAGATTGGAATGTAACATGAGTTTAAAATTACATATGATGGACAGTCATGTGGTCGAATTTCCAGATAACGTTGGCAATTTCAGTGAAGAACAAGGAGAACGTTTCCACCAAGATTTTAAAGATGTAGATCGAAGATTTCAGGGTAGATGGGATGAAAACATGATGGCAGATTTCTGTTGGATGTTGCAGAGAGAAAGCGCGGAAAAAGGAAAAAACGCAAGAGAAATCCCTTGCACAGATCTTTTGAGAATAAACGAGTACGTTATAAAAGAAGGCAAAACGATGAAGAAGTAGCACAGTTAAATACAAAATGCACGTTCTAGCGACTCCAAAAATATAACGGAGTGATGATGCGAAAAGATTTGAACATTTTTGCTGGATTTGACATTGAAATGAACTTGACCCTGACATACTGGTGGCAAACGAACCTCGGATTCTAACTCAGTGACCTCGAAAACATATTGACGTGGTAGTTTATTCTCGTGAAGACAAATTTTCTTATTTTTGCAATTGTCATATGAACCTTCCATACATAATATAAAGTGACCTTGAAATGACCTTAGGGATTATGTTATCAAAAAAATTGGATACATATCTAGACGTAAAATTTCCCGTTCTTTCAGAATCTGCAGAAAAAAAAAATTCATTTTTGGGAGAATAAATACATTTGACCTTGAAATGACCTTGAGTTTGACCTTGTCGGATCAAACGGACATCGGATTTGGATTCAGCGACCCCAAAAATATATAGGAATAATAATTTGAATCGATTTGACTATTTTTCCAGGATTTGACCTTGAAATGACCTTGAACGTGACGTGATGGAGGCAAACGGATACCGGATTCGGATTCAGCGACCTCAAAAACATAAAGATATACTGGTCTGGTTCCGGGAACAGAAACTTTCTTTTTGTGTGCCTGTGTTATCCAACAGAATTTTTTAATTCACTCGATGTGCCAGGGATGCCACCGCATGTACTGCAATTGAAAATCGGCGTACCAATTACCATGTTGAGAAAAATCAAACAGCCAAAGTTTTGCACCGGCTTGCGGCTGGCAGTAAAAAAATTGATGAGCAATGTCGTAGAGAAGCAACAATCTTGACAGGACCTTTCAAAGGTGAAGATGTCCTCATTTCTCACATTCCTATGATTCCAACGGATATGCCATTTCAGTTTAAGAGATTGCAATTCCCAATTCGATTCACGTTTGCAATCACCATCAATGAAGATCAAGACTAATCTTTAAAATGGTGCGGCTTATATCTAGATATGAATTGCTTCTCATATGGACAATTATATGTTTCGTGTTTTAGAGTCGGCAAACCAGACAATCTCTGTATCTGCACAGACAATGGAACAACAAAAAATATTATATACCCACAAGTATTGTGAAATTAAACATATTAGAAACGTACGCTTTCTCTTTTCTTTCTTTTCCATTTAACTAGACTAACAATAAGCCACAGCAACGCGTGGCAGGGTACGGCTAGTCATGGAAAAAATTTTGGACGTCCAAGGATTCAAAATACCTTCCAACCAATTTGTGATTAATGAACTTGGAGGAATTAAAATTCAACCAAATAAAAATGGTATTCAAGAAATGGGTTGCATACATTTCAAGTTCATGGAGTGAATTCAATTCGAAATGTGAGAATATAAACTCTTGGTTAACACGTAGTTTTCATGGTATACCCTGGGATTGCGGTGATGAACCATATGATAATATAGAAAAAATTCTGTACACCATTTTGGAAGATATGATATATGTTTATGTAAATGCATTGTAGAAGAAGCATCCGATTAAGAAAATCATTCACGATTTTCGACTTGTTATGAATCTCGAGGATATGGGTTGTCCTGCTTTGCAAGATCTAAATGTGCCACCATGCTGGCACAATGAACATCATGAAAAAGTACGAAACTATATGTGTGCTTTTAAATTACTGGTCGTTTGAAAATCTAGTTCCTACAAAATTGGAGTCTACATTCATCTCTAAATAAGTCAATTGCAATATTTTGTCGCTTGGAAAAAGATTTAACCAAAATCAATGTCGAAGGCATTAACTGCTTTTTTAGACTTCATTCAACATTCAGACAACATTCAATAGTTTGCGTCCAATTGCATCGATGAGATCTGGAATAAGTTACCAGAGAAGTTGAAGAGGGATAAAGAAATCATCAGTTGGCGACGATGTCGGAAACATTACTTGACGTCCAACTACGACGACGATTAAATCGACAGTCCTATTCCGTACATTACAAATTGTCCAAAATTTCGATATTTTCATTCTCGCAAAAGTTGTAAAACTCGTCCAAACTAACAAAAAAAAATAGATAAAGCGGAATGACCGTCTGTTGATCGGTTTGTGAGATATTCCCGCCTAAGTTACGAGAGGAAGTAAGAGTAAAAGGGAGTTAAGGTTTCTCGATCGTTATACTAAAAGTAGTGAGAAACGCTTGAAAATGATTGCATTCGGTAGATTGAAGTAAAAAAAATTCAGTTAAATTTTTAAGTCTTTTTAAGAAGCTCGTTGCAAAGATTTTTGAATAATAAAATAACACGTGTTCTTATGGGTTATAACCAAAAAACCGCGATATTTCTGAGAAAAATAGTGAAAACATTCTGACATTTTTTGAACAGCAAGCTTAATGAACTAAAATCATCTATACCAATTTTTACGTTCATGAAGAAGCCCGTTATTTTTTTTTTTATTAATTGTTCTCTATTTTAACCTTTGATAAGTCAATGTGGCAACTTTGCATGATGTACAGATGCATGACCAGATGTTTTGGGCTCCATTTTTGAACTCACAGATACACACATACTACTGTACGTCAAACATTGTTGCCACATCACACGAAGAACATACTTTAGAGTGTTACTGTACTTCAGTGGACTAACTTTTAGTAGGGAAAAAGCCTCTGCACCGCTCGAGAAACCTTACGTTTGGATCAATACCCGTATCTCTTCGTGAAAAAGAATCGAGAGTGGTTCTACGACCCGACGCACAGTCAAGTCCGATATGATCTGCTATTGCATCATTTACACCTTGAGTAATAATTCCGTGTAATAACAAGGCATCGCATTAAAATATGTTGGAATCGATAATACGCAGTGAACCACAGGTTGAAAATTATCTCGCATTCACCGTAAGTACACAACATATCGAGGGTTTCTTGCCAGAAGGGCGTATCAACCAAAACATGATTTTTGTGGATACGCCCTTTTGACAGGAAACCCTCGATATCTAATACTGCTAAAAGTTTGGATATCTGTCAAACCAATTTCAAATGAAGGGTCCAGTGGAAAAACGATGAGGTTCCATATTTCTAAAAGTTGAGAAACACGGCATTTAAAGTTTCACAACGCGCGGGAGTCCACTGTGCCGCCTATTTTCAACCACAGTTTTTAGTGGAATCTCATTGTTTGTCCCCTGTAAGGTTTGGTATGTTGATACTTCATGTTACAAGCTAACAGATTCCGCTAAAATATCGATTTCGAAAAAAATGGAATCTCATCGTTTTTCCACTGGACCCTTCAAATATGATCAGATATAACAGATATATCAGTTTTAACGATCAATATTAATATATTGATCATAATAATACTTTATAAAAACCTATTTACGACCAGTAAAAGATCCTTTTTAATGATTTCCAAATTATTTCGTTGCAAAATAATGATTAAAAATTAATTGAAAACTTTTGGTATACTCTTTTTCGTACTGCCAACCGCAATAATATTGAATGACACCTTTTAAGGTAAATAGTACCCCCCCCCCCCCCCCCCAAAAAAAATACATCAAAAATGTAAAAAAAATATGCCAAGGACAATGCCAAGGACCAAGATCGAAAAGACAAATGGTTATACTAAAGCAAGATATCAATGTTCAAAATGCTACTTGACGAGCCTGTGCCTGAAGAAATTGTTATTTTTAAACGCGCGTATATTGTATTTAGATTAAATCAGTTACCGTAAGTTTCGAATACAATCAATGCTGTCTTGTTGAACAAGTAATAGATATTGATAATTATGACGCAGTTACCGATCTATGCTAACTTCTCAAAAAGTAGTACGAAATTATTTAAAATTAGAAATGCACGAGGTAACTCGCTCAGGAGTTTCACATGAGGTACACTTCATTTTGACGATATTTATCTCGTCAATAAATAACAAGATTAAAATGGTCGGCGGAATAATTATTGGTCAGGTTCAGGACCAGTTAATCACTACATTCGTCATTTAGTAGAGTTTTTCAATAGAGTTGTTGATAAGATAAATTTTGGTAAAATTCTTATTATTGAAATAAATACGAATCTCATGAATGGAACATCATGTATAACTGTTATGCGTTGCGTAGTCAATACAACATACGTAAGTGTCAGAACTAATACCGTACCAAATGGAAAACAAGTTATACAGTAAATAAATGAAAATGTCCGTTTTTGTGCAGTATAACTGAAGGATTTTAACAGACTTGCCATTTCTTACTTTGTGTTTGTTGACTTCTGTATTTTTCAAAATTATTAGAATCAATTCAATAATAATATTTACCAATTTCTTCAGGCAAAGGTCAATGAAGTAGCATTTTGAATATTAGTAGCCTGCTTTGTATATAGTCGTTTGTCATTTCGATCTCGATTACTTTCGTTGGGCTTGATTATACCGAGTAATTTGCAGGTTGGGTAACAGGAGATACAGAAGGATTAATGGAAGTTCTCTCTCGCACTTATACGCCTCTTATATCGCTCAATTGAAAAAATATGCTTAGTATAGGCCCTTGGCACAAAGTCCGGATATCAAAACTTTTTAAGTGAGTTGTTTTTTTTGGAGAGGGGGAGGACAAAACGCGAGGTGGAACTGTTGCTGAACTTTTTGTCAACATGATCATTAGTGGGTTATTTTTTTTAGTGGCCCCGCATAGTCCTTGGCGTATTTTTTTACATCTTTGATGTATGTTGGAGATACCACTAGTTTTTAAAAAATCGTTTATAACTTATGGATCGACGTTTTCATTTTCATATCTTCTGACCATTCAATATATATATATATATATATATATGTATACATTTGCATTGTCATAATTTCACCTATGTTTACCAATTTTATATCATTTCCGAGAGGATTGCATCAACTCATTGTTTAAATAAGTTATTAACTCACGTTCTTCAATAACACCGTTACGGTTGAACATTCGAGCCTTTAAGCGCGGTCTCTCACGGGTCGGTATGCTTCGAGCAAAAACCGCGCTCGGTATCCGTGCAGCATACCGACTGGTTGTTGCTCTATATACTAAGATCCGAACTAGAGACGTTCTTCACCGATCTGCTTACCGGATGAAAAGTATTTTTTATCAAACATAATACGTCAATGAACATATCGCGTATGGGTAGGCTAATAAAATATGCTCAAGACTACCCTTAAAACTATATAAACAGGTGAGCTGATATGAGCAATTTGCACCGATCTGCTTACCAATTAAACTATATATGAAAATAAAGATAATTTTATTGCAAACACGATGGTATAACCCTACCTGCAAAAAATCGGTCATGAATCAGGGTTGTAAGGCTTTGAAATTTATCGGAGCTAGCCAAGATGCACGTACTACAGGGAAATTTGCTACAGGACGCAACGTAGGAAATGGGCTTGCTCGTACGATTGACAAAGATAACACTACTAAAATGCCGAGAAAAAGCGACTGCGAGCGACTCGCTGTTTACATCCCTCAGTTTGCGGAAAAATACGTGCTCCATTATGACATAAATGTAATGTAGTATCTTTTTCAATCGTTATTTTTTTCAATCAATTACTGTTGGATCCCTGGTAAAATTATTTTCGTTCCAGATTCAACTAACTTTGCATTTTTATTTTTGCCTGTCTGGAGAAGGGACAATTTATTACTTTATGGCTCTTTCTCGAAAGTACAGAAAAAGGGGAAAAACGTTCTTACCGGGTTTTCGAGTGAAAGTTTTTTCCGAACATGTGATAAACAGACAGTCGAGGCGATGGCTCATGGGGTGGGTTTGTAACGCATTAAAAATATCTGAAGGTAAAGACGAAATTCTAGACTTTTCCTCTAAGCGAGATTTCATAAGTTGAAATGATAAATTGTTAAGAAAAATTCTTCTTGGAGTCTTTGCGTTGTTTAGGTTACTGTTATATAAAATCTGGGCACTCTCTCTCTTATTCCAGCAACATACAAGTTTTTGGAAGGCTATAATATTGTATTTGTTGTAATATTGTTATAATCTTTGTAAAGATTGTTATTGTATTCATTGTTTTATAATAGAGTTTTTTACACCGTCAATTTGTTAATGATTTTTTATCGCTCTCTAAAAAATGTAATTTTTCTGTTTGTTTGCTGTGGTATTTTTATAGAATAGATAAAATTTATCGAATAATTATTACTAACATATTATTATTCTGTGTGATAGAAATATTAATATTTCCCCATCCATATATTTAGTTGAAAATATTTGAAAAATCTTTCACATTTTAATATTTTATATTTAATTTAAAGTAATTAAAAGTTTACTGCCAGTACCTACTCCATTGTAGTCGCTTTTTCTCGGCATTTTAGTAGTGTTATCTTTGTCAATCGTACGAGCAAGCAGCATGTACGCACTCTCTCTCATCTAACCGTCGCGTCGCGCCCATTTCCTACGTTGCGTCCTGTAGCAAATTTCCCTGTAGTACGTGCATCTTGGCTAGCTCCGATAAATTTCAAAGCCTTACAACCCTGATTCATGACCGATTTTTTGCAGGTAGGGTTATACCATCGTGTTTGCAATAAAATTATCTTTATTTTCATATATAGTTTAATTGGTAAGCAGATCGGTGCAAATTGCTCATATCAGCTCACCTGTTTATATAGTTTTAAGGGTAGTCTTGAGCATATTTTATTAGCCTACCCATACGCGATATGTTCATTGACGTATTATGTTTGATAAAAAATACTTTTCATCCGGTAAGCAGATCGGTGAAGAACGTCTCTAGTTCGGATCTTAGACTGTAAGCATCTAGGCAGTCGGGCTTTCCCGGTCGAACCTCCCGTTGTGGGGTATACCAAGGGCGGTCTACACTCCCTCATGTTTGTATTTTGTCTGTTTGTGTGCTTTGTCTGCAATGGCTTAACGAGTCTGACTAGTTTTAGAAAAGAATTTTTTGACATTCTATACATTGCCTTAAACTTATCATTTTCACTCAATTCTCCTGTTGCTATAAATAGTCTGCTACTATAGTTGCGTTCAATGTATGCATGGACCCAAAATATATTTTTTCTTTGATTTCTTAAATAATTATAAATTACAGTAATATCTTCATCACACGAATCACTATAGACTAGACATGTTTCCTACTACTTTCCGCCGCGGAATAGCACGAAATGAAATGCGCCGGCAAGCGTCGCGTCGGCAGCATACCGAGACCGTGAGCGAGGCTGGCCAGTAAAGAATCGGTACGACATTTATATATATATATATATACCGTATACTTATTGCGCCGAAACCACACCGACCCGTGAGAGACCGCGCTACTTGTAAGTCTATGCATAGTCTTCAAATTTTCTCCACTGTCGCATTTCCCGCAGTTTCCGAAATATTCTTCGTTTCTCCGTGTTTCCCACTGTTTTCGAGATATTTGCAAAATGTTATTGTTTAAACAATTATCGATTCGCTTTCTTTGGTGATGCTATCGCGATTGAACGTTCCACCCCTTTTATGAAACTACTAAAGAGCCTAGCCGTATAAGCAGGGTAAAAGTGCTCTTGCCTATTTTCAAAAAATTATTTTGTTTTCAGGTTAATAATCCAAAAAAAAGTTTCGATTCATAATTCCCAATTTTTATCTAACGATTTGTAGCAGTTATATTCAAAGATGAAATTTTTAAACTTATGCATTCAAAAATCGAATGAGATCAAAAAATTCTTAAAAGATTCAGAAAAATTACCAAGCCTAAATATTAGTCAAAACCGGTAAAAAAAAGAAAAATCAATAAATAAATTGGAGAAAAAAATTATTGAAACTTTTAGACCTTTGTTTTGACCCTTTTCCAGTGAGTGACCAATATCCCTATTTTTTCTGAACTATTTTCTTCATTTGAATATAAAATATGCTATTTCGGAATTTTTTAAATGGGTGCGTCATACCAAAATTACTTCTAATATTAGTCGTAGAGGCAATTCATGGTATAATTGGTCAGAAATATCGCCTTCTTCATAACAAATTAGACAACAAATTGTTGCCGAAAGTTGGTTTACTCTGCCGAATTGCTTGTTTCCTGCAAAACATATTTGGCAAACGCTTGGATTCGGATGTAGACATGTGTGATCAGATTGTTGCACAAATGAATTCCCGCCAGAATGTAGATAATCATTTGGCAGAAGAAATTGAAAATCAACGGTGGAGTCGAAGAAAAGCTCAATTTAAGGGGGAAACTCCTCCAGACCACCTCCAGACAACAGGTTCTTCAATAATTTTTTACAAAAAACTGAGAGCATTCATTGCAATGAATAAAATTACATAATAATATTGACACTCAAATGTATACACACAAATTTTTTTAGGAGTGAAAGAAACAAAGTGGCGGCGCTACAGCTGATCAAACTTGACTCCTCGAAATTTGCGTCGAGGAACGCTCAGGTCCTTGTAGTTAACTAAAATCAACGAACCAAATTTTTTTCATTAATATAAGTCATTCCGCTTTGCATGAACCTAAATCTAACGAAAGAGAAAGAAAAAGAGAAAAATTTGAGGGCAAACAGAAAAAGTTAACTTTAAACGTTTTTTCTTTTTGTTCTCAAATTTTTTTTTAGTTATCAATGTAAGAAAAATTCCATTTGTCGAAAATAGGCAAGGGCACTTTTACCCTGCTTATACGGCTAGGCTCTTTTCTCCGTTTCCTATTCCTCTCCATAGTCTCCATATCCTCTGAAAATTGTATTTTGGACGCAAAGTCCAGTAGCTTTATACCATCAGATCTCCATCGGGATCACGTAGGGGAGAGTAGGGGAATTGTGCGCAGTGGATAATTGTGCGCATCGTCGTTTTGGTCACTTCTTCGATAGAAGGAAATGTCATCGAATCGAAATGTTGAAGCAAAAGATAATTCTTTATGATATTACTGTACGAATAAGTTATATCAATTTGAAGCATTGCCAATAGCATATATATTGCATTGATATAATTTTGGAGGTCTAAGAAATAATTTGGTAAGTCCGTAATTTTAATTTGTTTATCTAACTTAACACATTTTATGAAAGCACGTCATTTTGCGTGTCTTTTAAGCTATTGTTCATTTCTTTCCCACAAATATCTATAAGTAATTGTTTTTCATATCCAGTTAGGTCACCGCGGGTAATTATACGCATGCATTCTCAAATACGCAGAATGACTTCTTGTGCATATGTATGACTATTTCTAACTGTTTTTGCACACTCTCGAATTTTACTGTTAGACCAGACGTATCTGCATACCTAAAGAGGGCAAGCTGTTGAAGCTGAAAATTATCTATATCTGTGATTCTTGCTTGAAAAAGTAATTTTCCTAATTTTCTTATTTATTTTTAATAAACTAAATATTCGTGGAACACATTTTCTCATTTCCATATTAATGTTCCATAAAACATTCATTTCATTCACTTATTTCTTGTGTCTTTCATTCCGCGCACAATAATTACCCGACACACACGAGAGATTTTTTGCTTTTACATTTTTTTTCCTCTTTGCAAAATACAACATCAGCTAATGCATAATTGTTCAATATAAGGATACATAGTAATGAAGAAATATTTGGAGCTTCTATTGCCATGCTTATAGATTCCAACTCCAAAAATCACTCCGCGGCAATGTATTTGCCTTAAGTGAGCACAATTTTCCCACTCTCCCTTAACTTTCGCCTCGTCTGAAAATTTTATTTTGAGCGCAAAGATCAGTAGGATTACACAATCGGGTCCTCGCCGGAATCGCGTCATTTTGCCTCGTTTCAAAGTTTTATCTTGAACGAGAGGTTTAGTATGGTTGAATCATCAGGTCCTCGCCACGATTATCGTTCAATGATTCATAATGGCCCAAAGGATTAAAGTTCTTATATCTTCAGTATATAATATGTATCGCATTGAAATTTTTTACTCATATACCAAATATTCAAATAATTTACGAAAGAGTGGGTGGCTCAATTGGTTAAAGGGCGAGAGGACCTAGTTTCGAAATAGCCCGTCCTAAAAAGCACAGGTTCGAGTCCCGGTAAGGTATGAAAATAGGTTACCATTTCTTTTGATTTTTTTTTACTTTAATAACAGCATTTAATAGTTCATTGATAGTAGGTAAGCAAAGCGGGTTCGGCGTCACCCACGTAACCAAAAATGGCAGGAGATTTGAATTCTGTCGAAGCGCGCATGCATCGTGGCGGGGGATTTGAATAGCAGGTATGCATCGTGGCGGGAGATTTAAATGGCAGTTCTTTGCCACACCCACGTGATCAAAAGTAACATGAGTCGTGGCGGGGGATTTGAATTCGCGCGACAGAGCTTCGCCACCCACTCTCCTAGCGCGTAACCAAAAATGGCGGTAAATTTGAATTTCGCATGTAGCACCGCCATTGCGGAGCTCCACCATCCACTCTCCAACCTCCGCAGCGCCATCTCGCAGACCTACCATCCACTCCCCAGACCACCCACGAGACCTAATTTGGTGGGAAATTTGAATTTCGCATGCGTCATGGTTAGGGATTTGAATTCACATCATGTGACCCGATGGAGCTCTGCCATTGGTTGAATCCCCACTCCCCGACCTCGCTCGCTGAAGCGAGAGCGAGAGTGCACCTAGTGTTCTCGGAATTGTTGACAGATCTTGGGATATGATGACGTCAGCTCCGAGCAATCTTGCTATCAAATTTCACCGACTTGCGCATACAGATTCGGACGTCTTTCGAGATGCAATTCATTGGCGCAGTAAGGCTATTCTTCCGCTAACTATTCTACCATTGAGGAATCGCAGTTTAAATAATGAGAACATTCATTCCCTTTTCTTTTGCCTTTATTGGTAAAAATATCTACAATAAAGAAATTAGCCATCTTGGCAATAAACACAACCCTTAATCATAGGATCTCGGCACCCGGTGATGTCTGCGGCATCGACGACAATCGGTGATACCCTTGTCCTCTGTATATTTAGCTGAAAACCTATCCCACGCATCTTCAATCGTGTTGGCAGCAAAGACTGTGAGAAACTCCTTAGGGAGCTGGGCGATGTATGTACTTAATGGTTGAAATATAAAGCTATAACGTACCTGTGTGAAACCAAGCAAATTGTTTTAAATAGAGAAAACTGATTTCATAACAATAAGATTACGAAACCGTAAAAGTCCAATAAATTAAAGCGGGGCAAAAACGGTACGTAAAATGTTATATAATAATCAAGGGAATGCTTTAAACTATAACTTAACACTAGAAGCGCCGCACCTACTTATTACCTATAAACGCCACACAAGGGGTCATTTTGACTCCCATCAGTTACTATCGTATAACCAATGCTCGCTGGACAAAGATAATATAGATATATTAATTTTGTTGTTTATTAGTTTAAAAAATTAGTTTAACATTTAGTGGCTTATTGTCTATTCGGCACATTTGCGACACGTTACAGTTTTAATAATATCACCTGAACACTTTCCGCAAGCAAACTTGAGACACTTTTGACATTTGTCGGCTGTCTTGTTTCCTTTGCAGTGTTTTCCAATTTGGCATTTATGTCTTATTTTTTATTGACCTGCTTCAGTTTATCTAGGAACATAAGAAGTATTTTTGCCAATACAATATGCTGCTCGAAGCTGTTCAGCAAGTTTTCTCAAAAACTGATGCCGGCTTATTTTTTCATCTGTACTTTCTTTATACAAAATCCAAGCATTTATTAGGGCTAAATCAAGCATATTATAAAAAATCTGGACAGGCCAACGACGTGAGGCTGCTTTGGTGGTATACTGCCTGGCCATTTGATCAACAATATCGACTCCATATTTGGTACTGTTACAAAAACTTATAGAAGTTTGTTTGTTATAGATATACAAAATTGTAGAAGTTGTTTGTTATAGATATCAATTGAGATAAATTTATAACCAGTTTATCCTATAGTGTTTTTCCTATCTCACACTGAAGGGTCAAAATGACCCCTCGGCGCTAATAGGTAAAAGAAATAAAAAATAAAGAATGATATGCAAAACAAGTCTAAGATTTCTAATGCATGTTTATAACGTATAAATATTAAAAGTCAAAAATACCCAGCCCCAAGGTGCCCTTGGTTGAAAAGATTCAGAGCAATAAATTGTAAAAAGGGTCAAAATGACCCCTCCGGCGCTTCTAGTGTTAAACCAAAAAATGTACGTAGCCGAGATTAGCTTCATAGTTAAATCACTTGCACAAGGTCGCTCATTGTATAGCCCTTATTACCCGACCTGCGATGATTGCATTTCGAAGCTCAAATAAGTACTGAAAATTAAATTTAAATTAAACCATTTATATTTCTGTAATGTTTGGCATATAGTAAGTATGTAGGCAGGTATGAATATTATGGACTTTTGACCTATCTCTGAAACACTGTGCACTGGTAGATACTGCCAAGGAAACGGAGGATTCAAGAGAAAAGTCATGGCTTCCCGTGGCTCAGAGTTGGGAGGAAGCATAGCAAGTTCCTTCAGTATGAATCGGTTGTTGGGCGTCTTGAAGCCCTGTACGTCGACCACAAATCCCATGATGGAACTGAACTCCTCGATACTATGTCAGCCTATTTACCACACCATTGATCGGTCGGTATTGCACTATGGGAATGCGCAGGATGAGGCAATACGCTGCAGTATCGACGGGGAAATTTGTACTCGCTTCGAACTCCAGATACACGTCCACCGGTCCCGATTTTACCGACTCGTTTTGCTTCGAACAATCGATGACGATAAGGGGCGCGTATTCGAGGAAATCGTCTTTGCTCAGCAACGGCTGGGGCTCCTTGCCGTAGTATGCAGCTTGGAAATTGGCATACATTTCGTACAGCAGGGCGTACTGATGGTGTCCAATGTCGAGATTGAGGTTTCCGTAGGGATAGCACTGCGAGTTCAAGAACAACTTGACGTCTCTGATGTTGCAGTGGTCGAACTGACTCTCGTTCTTGATCTTCTTATTCTTTTGGCTGGTTTGGAAGCCCAGTACAACGTAACGCGGTTTCTCCAATTACATCGAGGTCTTCACGGTCTACACGTGCTTGGAGGTGCGTGGAAGCAGGGGATACTCGTACAGCTCCCACGTGCGAAAGCTCATGGAGATGGGTGCATCATTGGCGATAAAGTTCAGCAGCTGAATCGTTCGCTGATCCGAGACCCTCATGTACTGCATCATCCACTCTACCTTTAGTATCGCAATCTTGAAGACTTCCTCGGTCGACTGTATGACGGCATTCGAATCGCTGTTTGCCCTCGTAAGAATGAGCTCGTACTTGGCGTTGACGACGATTCGTCGGTAGTCTTCAACGAAACGGAGCATCAAGCTTAGCGGTATGGAGACGTCAAAGTAGCCTTCAGCGTTACTCAACCTTTTGCTTCACTTGATATCGAGCTAGCCGGCGTTCTCCGGTAGTGAACGTTGACCGGAACTCAGGGGGATGAATTCCTTCATGATGCTCGTCAGTCCGACATTCTTACTTCGATCGATCTCGACGGCGTTGAGCTCGTAGCGTATCTCCTCGAAAAGATGGCAGATACCGTTGTTAACGAGAGCGGTGTTTGCAGCTACCGCAGATTCGTCAGCCTTCAAGAGCCGACCGTGTACGTGCAGCGAGCTTCTGCTTGGCAACAGATACACATCCTGGTGTTGAATGGCGATGTGAATTTCGTCTCTGTTGTTGAAGGTGGACCAGGAGTACGGGTGGTGAACGTGCACTTCGCAATGGGCGATGGACTCATCAAAGACGATCGGTGTGTGAACGGTTATGATCTCTTCCTCCATGGCACTCGGTGGACGATGAAGATGCAGCAGAAAAATCGCACTTTCGCTTCCCCAGTCTTCCTCCTCCGCTGGTTGCTTTCACTCGTAGACCTAGACTCGTCAGTAGCTCCACGTTCGGACGTGTTAGCACTCTGAGAGGTACTCGACGACTGATGGTGTTTCGACATGCTGGTTCACTCTTCTATCCACTCCCATGGTAAACGGTCCCCATCACGAAGACGATTTGACGTGCAATCTCACGGTTATGACTTCCCCGCGGAAATTCACCAAGTCCCCGTCTGGCCGACCAATCGCAGCTGAAGATGGTGTATCGCTTGGACGGCAATCGGCAGGTAAATGACGTGGGTCGGCACCTCCATAATCTTATATCCTGGTGGAACGCCGGGGAAAAATTTGTGGATGGTGTGCACTCTGCGCTCGTTGATGAAGGCACCCGCGGTTATGTTGCACTCGACTCTCAGCGCGTTGACCTTGAGAATGGTCACGGGTAGATCGGATTGATGATTGACATTCACCTTCAGAATGCGCGGTGTGAAACCCAATAGCTGACCAATGCTGTCGTCCGGTCGAAAGTCCACGTCATGACTGCACTTGACTTCACTGTGGAGCGTGTTGTTGTTGGGCTTGATGTTGATGACGATATTCTGGTGGAGAAGTGCCTTTTTCACATAGCTCTCGATGTCCTCGATCTCGTAGCTGCCGGTGGGTATGACAACTACCTTTCCTTGACCGATGTGCAGCTTATTGTTACAAACGTCTATGTTGGGTATCGAGTTGAAGGTCAGCAGTTCTACCAATCCGAGTGTGTAGCTCTGTGTGTTATCGATGACTCAAGGTGGCTATTCCTTCTGTCCGATGGCGTTGTGAAAGAATACGGAAGAAATTTGTGATTAAGAATTACCGTGAAATAACAGTGGTAAATTGGTAATGATACAAGTACGATTAGTTTAATCATTTTTATCAATCAATCATAGGCCTAAAGTCGTAAATTAAAACGGGTCAGACAGATTTATTGTCCTTGAGTGTACATACGCCGCGCCGGGTAAGTGTAAACTCTTATTTTCCGAGCGACTTTGAGCACTTGGTACAACTAAACCAGGGATGGGCGTATTTGAATTAATTCTTTCTCATTATTTTTGAATAACGAATAAATTTTCATTCATCATTCACCATTTTTTGAATAATGAATAAATGTTTATTCATTCAAAATTGTTTAAATCACGAATAAATTTTCATTCATCATTCAACTAATTTTGAATAACGATTAAATTTTCATTCATCATTCAAATAATTTTGAACAATGAATAAATATTCATTCATCAGTCAAATAATTTTGAATAACGAATAAATTTTCATTCATCATTCAAACAATTTTGAATAACGAATAGATATTCATTCATCATTCAAATAATTTTGAATAATGAATCAAGTTTCATTCATCATTCAAATAATAATTTTGAAGAACGAATAAATTTTCATTCATCATTCCGTCATTCTCACTTGCTTGCTTCACCGGGTCGACGATCAAGGTAAATTCGAGTTATCTAAAGGAGGTATACTAACAGAAAAAACGTGCTAGTAGATGTAATATCTTTCTTTTATTGTCTATATAGAATGATTCCAAATCTATACGATAAGTTTAAAAAATGGAGTCTCTAAATTCTTATACTACGGAATTACAAAAATATATCAAATTAATTCTTTGATGGCATTCAGATATGCTACGATTCTGTTTGGGCACTGTGCGATCAATGCTAGATCTCCGCGGGGTCGTAAATCCCGCAAACACTCGTTCGTGACACGGCTACTGACCAAACATACCGCTAGGCGGATTTTAAAGTTTCGGTGGTTGATTAGATGAGATGGGTTTAAACCAAGCGATTAGATCGAATGATTTAGCACTGCACGATACAACTAATAATATATTCAAATTAAAGAGATACAGTAGTTTAAATGAATTAACCGTGGTTTACAATTAGTTGTTGTAAATGCACTGTAGAAGACTTAATACACTTACGTTTACGAGTTACAAGGGATCGAATACTTGATGATAGCGTACGAGATGAAGACGAACAGTCTGATTACAAGTTAGAGCGCTCTTGCACGCTGAATGCACTGTACACGCGGTACTTTTCGTTCTGTGCACTCTGACTACTACGCATTTGGTTACTGCTTATATACGTTACATCTAATAGATAGTGGGGATAGCGTGGGTCATGCGGTACGCTCTGATTGGTTGTATGAGAATGATAGTGTAACTAGTGGGGGTTGAAGCGGTGTACTCCGATGGGCTAGGAGAGAAAGACATTTAAAAAATTGGTGACGTTGGGTAGTTTCCGCTTCCTAATTAGGCCTAGTGCCCACGAGCGTATTTTGACGTGCGGTAACGCTACGTAAAAATACGCACGTCTCAGAAGTACATTGGCTCCAATGGAGCAGTTCACACGGGACGTCGACGTTGTTTCACTGCCGCACAGTGGGGTCATACGCAGGAAAAGCTGGTCAAAAGTCAAAAATTAAAAATTGCAATAAATATAGTTTGTTTATTGGAGACTGTAGTTTAAAGTCCCCTGCATTATATGCCGTTATGAAAAGGGCGGGGGAAGCGCGTAATTCTTTGTCAGACCTATTGAAAGTTGTATAATTTATAGACTTCTCGTCGCAGTACATTTTGGAAGCAAAGAAAGTGGTGGTTAACAAAGATTATAATTAGTAGTAGTAATAATTAATAATTAATTTTTGTTATGGAGGCTTTACCTAAAGTTTCTATAATTTCATATGGCAAATTGGAAAATCGGAACATGTACAACAAGTGGTTAAATATTGAGCAAAAAGATTCACATATCGTTATACACATGTAGGATGAAAGTTAGGTATTAAGCGCTATTAAGGAGGAACATCAGTGAAATGAAAATGGACCAATTACTAAGATTTATTTTTGATGTGTAAACATCTATGCTATCGCTCTACGGTGGGACCTTCCTGGGAAATCGAGCGTCAGACGTAAGCCGTGTACATGTGACTGCATCAGTGTGTGTGTGGCGCTACTGCGCATACTATTCGCGCAAGCTGGATTATCTCAACGGGAAAACATTTTAGAGAAAAATGTTTAATACAAAACTTTAAGGATTTTCCCGTGGCTACCCAGTGGTCGTATTGGATTTGACCTTGACCGTGACCTTTAAGGTAATATCAAATGCCTTCCTATAAACCGTTCATCCGATTGCGATGAAACTTTGGGGAATGGTTGGACGCATGCCCGCGAAGGTTTCTGAGTTAGTAAATCTTATACAGGGTGTTCAAAAAGTACCGGTACTGATGATTATTATGCCTTCCTAAACCGTTCATCCGATTGCGATGAAAAGTTGGGGAATGGTTGGACGCATGCCCGCGAAGGTTTCTGAGTTAGTAAATCTTATACAGGGTGTTCAAAAAGTACCGGTACGGATGATTATTATGCCTTCCTAAACCGTTCATCCGATTGCGACGAAAATTTGGGGAACAGTTGGACGCATATCCGCGAAGGTTTGAGTTAGTAAATCTTATACAGGGTGTTCAAAAGTACCGGTACGGATGATTATTACGCCTTCCTAAACCGTTCATCCGATTGCGATGAAACTTTGGGGAATGGTTGGACGCATGCCCGCGAAGGTTTCTGAGTTAGTAAATCTTATAAAAGGTGTTCAAAAAGTACCGGTACTGATGATTATTATGCCTTCCTAAACCGTTCATCCGATTGCGATGAAAAGTTGGGAAATGGTTGGACGCATGCCCGCGAAGGTTCCTGAGTTAGTAAATCTTATACATGGTGTTCAAAAAGTCGAACTATACTTGACCTAAATTTGACCTCCGCTGACAACAAAGGTAACATGAAAAAAATAGTCAAGGACACATTTGAACGTGAAAAAAAATTAATTTGACCTTGATATAACCTTGAAGGTCATGGTCAAGGTCAAATCCAATATGACCATTGCGTAGCCCGGGAAAAATACTTAGTTTTGTATTAAAAATGTATTTAAACAATGGTGGACGGACAAAATCAATCCACAATCTACCCGTGCGAAGCCGGGACGGGCTGCTAGTAGGTTATAAATCTAATATAATAATAATAAATATTTTATTATAGAAAAAATTAAACTTCTTTATGACGAACTATGACGTCATATTCCCCAATTAAACTCGGACCGCAGATAATTGTAAGATGTTTACACATCCTCCGTGAGTACAACGGCACTCACACCTTTTTTTTTCTTATAATCTTCACTTCATCAGAACGCTACTGTAAAAATTTGAAAGAAATTCACTTAACCGTTTTTTTTATTCATGTTTGAAAAGTCACTGATTAATATGGAACCTTATGGGCCGATGATTTGATAGTAATAATATTGGTCCTTAAAATGGAAGTAATGGTAAAAAGGAAACGTTTTATTTTGCATGTAGTTATAAACTTCTATCTTGCACAGTTTAAACCAATTTCACTTAGTAGTTTTTGTGTAATTTAGTAAAAGGTTTCGAGAAAACGGAATTTTTGAACGAATAGGGGAAAACGTTGCAATAGCGCGTGACGTCAGAGGAAAGGTCAAACGGTGCGCTAGGATTCAAACCCGAGACTAATACCTACAGCATGACCCGCGCAGCACCGCACAATTGCAGGGACCTTGAAATTTACCATCGGTCGGGCTTGGTCGGTACTCTCATTTACCTGTATACCGGTAGAAGTCGAGTCGGTAGTTAGAGTTGGTGTCAATTCGGGAGATCGAAGCGTCCAATCTCGAAATCGTGAATTTGTGAATTATGGTGAGTAATTTCCTTTCCAACAATAACATTGTGCCGTAATATTATACATTTTGAAAGCAATACTTGGCTACTGATAGAACCCACGTAAACATAATATAGCTTTGAGGTTATGAATATCAAAATATGTACGCAGCTGTCACGCGTAGAATTATGTCGGTAAGTGACTGTTTTTACCGACAAATCTCATACCAATCTCGCGGTCAAAAACTGCGGTGTTGCCACGTTTTTCTCATTTTCGTACTCGAATAAATAATGTAAAATTTAACAGTAAGAAATTTAAATAAATATTACATTCATTTTCAATCAATAATAGTGCAATGATAAGCCACATTTTGTGACATTAATAACGTATATATAATTTTTGAGTGAACTAAAATTTCATTATCTGATATTGGCAATACGCGTCGAAAGCTTTGTTCTTTCCCTCCTCTCGCCTCACCCCGTAGAGTACTGATGTTCCTCCTTAAGCTATGGTGTTAATGAATTTTGGTAATAAATAGGGTGGTTTTTGAAAATGTGCACTAAAAGTTTGCGTATATTGCGCCAATTGAAAATATTAATTATTATAGATTAAAGGGGGCTCGAGTGTGATAGCTCAGAAATGAAGGCGATTTTCAGGAATTTTTTACAGGAAACATCTCTGCAATGAATTATTGCGAAGTTTTAGTTATTTTTATCTAACATTGGTAAACGAATTGACAATTATTTATTTAAAAATTTGTCGACGGCAAGTGCGACTTACGCTGGTTAAGTTGAAATGAGGGGATTAACGTTGTTTTTACACTTTCCTTCGACATAATATTGAAATGATAACATGTCAAACTACTTTTCAATGTCAAATTAAACTAGCTAAGAAGTTGGACCTGGATCCGTTACAGACATTTCTTGAAACAAATTTCCAAAAATCGCTTTGATTTCTAATCGATTCAGAATATCCCCTTTATACCGTATGTCCAATGGTTAGTCGAGCAGGTGCAGCGACCTGTATTTTTCTGAAATTTGACTTCGGCAGTGTTTTAGTTATAGTTGGCGTTAGAAGATGGCGCTACATAGGTGCGAAATGTTTGAAATGTCTGATCTCCCGATGGGTAAAAGCGGGAGGTAGATAAATGCGGGAGATCGAAGTGTAACCTCAAAATTGTGAATGTTGGAATAATGGTGAGTAATTGTTTGAAACGATAAGACATAATAATTCGGGTTTTTTTTCGATGTTCAACCAAATAACACGACTGATATCTAATTGCAGAGAGAAACTGATGCGACTGGCAGTCGTGGAGGATGAGGCTACCGTCAACGTGGTCCTCGCCAGAGTGGTCGAGCTCTGCCTCGTCGACGAAAGGTGCAATTGAAATGAAATTAAAGTCTGAGTCAAGGTGAAAATTGGAAGGTATGGAAAGAAAACGCGGCAGAGTCGCCGACAGAAGGAGTGAGTAAAGTGCGAAAGAAAAGTGCAGTGACGCCGAAAAACCATGTGGAAGACAGTGACGAACAGCACCAGCAGCTGGTCGACACTGCTCAACTCCGCACCAGCTCCTGAATGATATCTCGCCGATCGCGATACGCGGCCGCTCCGATAGACAACGATTCCAGACACTCGAGTCGTAGTAGCAGCAAGGACAGCAGCAGCAGCAGCGTCAACGGCAGGGGCACTCTTTTAAAGCGAAGGCAGTCCAAGACCGACTCGAATAGCTGTAAGAGAAAGACGCATCGGCGGAAACATGAAATATCGAAGCAAGACTTGCAATGAGAGTGTGGTAAAAGGAAGAAAAAAAATGACAGAGACGAGGCGATGAGACAGAGGAGGAAGTCGTCACCACGAAGGGTTCCTGAAATGGTACCAGTACTAGCAACGTGTGAAGAGTTCAAGAGAACGGGCCATCTACACCCAGTGCAAATCATGCAGACTTCCTGTGACACCCGACAGCGGCATCACGTCAGGAGTATGAACGGTGGAGAAGAACGGGAGCCTCGCTGAAAAAGGAAGGAGCAGTGTTGGCGGTGGCGGTGACAGCCCGGATCATGAGCAAAGGCTGAAGAACCTTGAGCGTTTTGGATAAAAAGTGGACGTGACTCGAAGCAGTTATCGTAATCGATTTACGCCGACACTGGTGCCGTAGCCAATCTCGATCACAATGGATTCTTCCAACTAGAGGCGGTTTCTGTATCACTCGTCGCCGTTGATCCTTTCCCTCTTAATCCTTGTACATAATGCATCTGTTAATATGAAGTTTGATCCGAAACCCTTCCATCCTTCCTATTGTAACACTCTCATAACAATACGGTCCGATTATTTTATATTCATAAGGTTTTATCAGCTTTACGTTATTCCTCGTTATTTTCGTTATTTAACCTTGCATTTATACATTATTACTGATGGATTATTAATAAATTAATTAATGAAAGTGACTCTACTGGCTTGTGCTATTTTTCGTCCGGTATTTCCTTCCGCAAGATATTTGGATAAATGTACCCCTTCGATCTTGAAGAGTTTGGTTGGAATAAGCAAGACGGATAGTGGACAGAGTTTAGGCATTAGGAGGCATACAAGATGTCACAATCAGCGGGACAGGATTTCGTGTAATCCTGATTTATTAGAATTTTTTCATTCATAAAATTAGCTCCCGCAGGGGAAATTACATTTTGTACTGTAAACTATGAGATGGATGTATCTCATCTAGAGAGCTACTAATGAAGTATAAAATATCAATTGAACACAGATTTGTTGATACAGAAACGATTACTATCCACTTCGTTGTTCAAATGTGCCCCCGCGATCGGATCAATTAAAAATAACGTTAAAGAACTACAACACGATGATTTCTACACCGATATTTGCGGGAACGGCTCGTAATATCTTATATCAAGGCAACTACATCGCGACTTTCTGTTCCGCGATAGGCTTCGCTTCCTGAAACAATGTTACGTTCAATCGTCGTCGTCTCCCAGTCCCAGGCCTTCCACAGAATATCGGTCGCAGACAATGTACCACCGATGGGAGGAGGGGTCATCGGCTGAACGAGCAGTAGGGCGAGGCGGAGATGGAGGTTTTCCTGTGTGCGTGTGGGGATGAAGGGTGGGGGGGGGGGGCGGCGGCGGCGGCAGCTCGGTTGGGGATTAGTACCTCCCTCAGATTTCTGTGGAAAATTATAATAAAATATAATACATAACCGCGTCTCCTTACTCTCCTCCGTCGTTCCTCGTCGCTCGTCTTCCTTTTGAAGGTGACTTGCAAGGAAACCGTTTCATGTGTACCTCGCCGATTTCGTTCATTCTGTTATTATGGTATTCGACATCAAGGGGTCTAAGAGATACGTATATCTATTCTCAGCGGATAAAGTTTCTCCGCAGAATCCGCAGAAAAAAAAAAGTGTCTCTTACATTTTGATGTAGAATAACAATATCAGAATGAACGAGGTCGGCGAGGTACACCGGAGACAGTATTACTTTGTTAGATAAATTTGTAGGTGATTCTACTAATTGTATGCCAATTGTCAGCTACTCCAGTGTGGAGTATTACCAGGAGATGCCACGAGGAGGCCAATTGACACGTTACTCGAATTTCGTAAGACCTTTTTATCAATTTCTGAGGTTTACGAATTTCGTGTAACTTGATCTCCCACTCAACCGCCCTCGCTGCGTGCGACTCCGAAGGCCGAATGGTGTTGGGGCTTGAGGGTAGTGGGTCTCGTTCAGCACGTGCTCACAGCAGATGTTTTATGTGGCCTCCTCTGATTTTCTCTCGACATTGATATCGTATGCGCTCCTCTAACTTTTCTTGCGTATTCCGCAACATATTTCGGGGAATGGCGGCACATTCTTGTTGAATCAACCTTTTCAGGTGATCGACGCTCTCAATTATTCGCACCCCATCATAAATTTGCATCTTTTGAGGTAACCCCATAAAAAAAAGTCCAGTGGAGTAAGGTCGGGCGATCGAGGTGGCCACTCTGTTGGCGCTCTTAATCCAATCCAACGAGCTTCGCCAAAGACATCATTCAATAGTTCAGTAACTCTTTGACTTGAGTGTGGCGGTGCGCCATCGTTTTGAAAAATGACCTCCTGATCGTCCATCACTTCAAGAATAGCTGGCAGTATTTGATGCTCCAAGAGGTCCAAATAGGATTGAGCATTTAAATTTCCGTCGATAAACATAGGACCAACAATTTTATCGCCAAGGATCCCCGCCCATACGTTCACTTTCTGCTTATTTTGCACATTTTGCTCGCGAAGAATATGAGGGTTCCTAGCGCACCAGTATCTATGAAAATGTGACCGTACTTCACCATTCACAAAGAAAGTACATTCATCGGTAAAGCAGATACTTTGTAACACATCGGGTTGTCGGTCCATTCGTTGCAGCATCGTTTGGCAAAACGTCAATCTTCTTTGGTGATCACCGCAATGAGGTAACGCTTGGTACGTCTGTCCTTTATAATTCTTGATTTTATTTAATCGCAGCACTCGTTGTACGGTGGACTTGGGAATCCCTGTTTGTCGCGATATCCCTCCAATCGACTGCTTCATGTTGTTTTCAACAATCTGGAGAATGGTTCTTTCAACTACCGGATTTACTTTCGGGCGTCCTGGATTTAGTAAATTCACGGTCGACCCCGTCCTTTGAAATTTTCGTAGTATCACCGACACCGTTGAAGCACTCAATTGGCACTCTGGATGTCTCTCCCGAAAAATGTGTACCACTCCACGGTGTGGTAATTGCGCCGCCAACATCACTATCTCCGCCTTCTCGGCCTCGGTATAGCGTCGCATTGTTTTACAGTCACTGACGCGCTTACACTGCACTAATGATGCTCAAAAACTACGAAAACTATTGATACGGGAATGCTCGAAAACTCCTTTTGCCACTTGAGTTCGCTAAGATGACCTGTCTTCACCTACGGCTCAGGTGTACGACAGTGGAGCTCTTTCTCTACACAGCACTTCAATTCTGTACCGCATTGATTTGAAACATTTGAATCACATAACAGAGAACCTTACTTTTCAGGAAAGAAGTAGATGCTGTTTTCTAGTTAGGCTATTTATTAGTTTTTTATCTTTCCTGAAAAATAAGGTTCTCTGTTATGTGATTCAAATGTTTCAAATCAATGCGGTACAGAGTTGAAGTGCTGTGTAGAGAAAGAGCTCCACTATCGTACATCTGAGCCGTAGGTGAAGACAGGTTATCTTAGCGAACTCAAGTGGCAAAAGGAGTTTTCGAGCATTCCCGTATCGATAGTTTTCGTAGTTTTTGTGCATCATTAGTGCAGTGTAAGCGCGTCAGTGACTGAAAAATAATGCGACGCTATACCGAGGCCGAGAAGGCGGAGATAGTGATGTTGGCGGCGCAATTACCACACCGTGAAGTGGTACACATTTTTCGGGAGAGACATCCAGAGTGCCAATTGAGTGCTTCAACGGTGTCGGTGATACTACGAAAATTTCAAAGGACGGGGTCGACCATGAATTTACTAAATCTAGGACGCCCGAAAGTAGATCCAGTAGTTGAAAGAACCATTCTCCAGATTGTTGAAAACAACATGAAGCAGTCGATTGGAGGGATATCGCGACAAACAGGGATTCCCAAGTCCACCGTACAACGAGTGCTGCGATTAAATAAAATCAAGAATTATAAAGGACAGACGCACCAAGCGTTACCTCATTGCGGTGATCACCAAAGAAGATTGACGTTTTGCCAAACGATGCTGCAACGAATGGACCGACAACCCGATGTGTTACAAAGTATCTGCTTTACCGATGAATGTACTTTCTTTGTGAATGGTGAAGTACGGTCACATTTTCATAGATACTGGTGCGCTAGGAACCCTCATATTCTTCGCGAGCAAAATGTGCAAAATAAGCAGAAAGTGAACGTATGGGCGGGGATCCTTGGCGATAAAATTGTTGGTCCTATGTTTATCGACGGAAATTTAAATGCTCAATCCTATTTGGACCTCTTGGAGCATCAAATACTGCCAGCTATTCTTGAAGTGATGGACGATCAGGAGGTCATTTTTCAAAACGATGGCGCACCGCCACACTCAAGTCAAAGAGTTACTGAACTATTGAATGATGTCTTTGGCGAAGCTCGTTGGATTGGATTAAGAGCGCCAACAGAGTGGCCACCTCGATCGCCCGACCTTACTCCACTGGACTTTTTTTTATGGGGTTACCTCAAAAGATGCAAATTTATGATGGGGTGCGAATAATTGAGAGCGTCGATCACCTGAAAAGGTTGATTCAACAAGAATGTGCCGCCATTCCCCGAAATATGTTGCGGAATACGCAAGAAAAGTTAGAGGGCGCATACGATATCAATGTCGAGAGAAAATCAGAGGAGGGCACATAAAACATCTGCTGTGAGCACGTGCTGGACGAGACCCACTACCCTCAAGCCCCAACACAATTCGGCCTTCGGAGTCGCACGCAGCGAGGGCGGTTGGGTGGGAGATCAAGTTACACGAAATTCGTAAACCTCAGAAATTGATAAAAAGGTCTTACGAAATTCGTGTAACGTGTCAATTGGCCTCCTCGTGGCATCTCCTGGTAATACTCCACACTGGAGTAGCTGACAATTGGCATACAATTAGTAGAATCACCTACAAATTTATCTAACAAAGTAATACTGTCTCCGGTGTACCTCGCCGACCTCGTTCATTCTGATATTGTTATTCTACATCAAAATGTAAGAGACACTTTTTTTTTTCTGCGGATTCTGCGGAGAAACTTTATCCGCTGAGAATAGATATACGTATCTCTTAGACCCCTTGACGTCGAATACCATAATAACAGAATGAACGAAATCGGCGAGGTACACATGAAACGGTTTCCTTGCAAGTCACCTTCAAAAGGAAGACGAGCGACGAGGAACGACGGAGGAGAGTAAGGAGACGCGGTTATGTATTATATTTTATTATAATTTTCCACAGAAATCTGAGGGAGGTACTAATCCCCAACCGAGCCGCCGCCGCCGCCGCCGCCTCCCCCCCCTTCATCCCCACACGCACACAGGAAAACCTCTATCTCCGCCTCGCCCTACTGCTCGTTCAGCCGATGATCCCTCCTCCCATCGGTGGTACATTGTCTGCGACCGATATTCTGTGGAAGGCCTGAGACTGGGAGACGACGATGATTGAACGTAACATTGTTTCAGGAAGCGAAGCCTATCGCGGAACAGAAAGTCGCGATGTAGTTGCCTTCATATAAGATATTACGAGCCGTTCCCGCAAATGTCGGTGTAGAAATCATCGTGTTGTGGTTCTTTAACGTTATTTTTAATTGATCCGATCGCGGGGGCACATTTGAACAACGAAGTGGATAGTAATAGTTTCTGTATCAACAAATCTGTGTTCAATTGATATTTTATACTTCATTAGTAGCTCTCTAGATGAGATACATCCATCTCATAGTTTACAGTACAAAATGTAATTTTCCCTGCGGGAGCTAATTTTATGAATAAAAAAATTCTAATAAATCATGATTACACGAAATCCTGTCCCGCTGGTTGTGACATCTTGTATGCCTCCTAATGCCTAAACTCTGTCCACTATCCGTCTTGCTTATTCCAACCAAACTCTTCAAGATCGAAGGGGTACATTTATCCAAATATCTTGCGGAAGGAAATACCGGACGAAAAATAGCACAAGCCAGTAGAGTCACTTTCATTAATTAATTTATTAATAATCCGTCAGTAATAATGTATAAATGCAAGGTTAAATAACGAAAATAACGAGGAATAACGTAAAGCTGATAAAACCTTATGAATATAAAATAATCGGACCGTATTGTTATGAGAGTGTTACAATAGGAAGGATGGAAGGGTTTCGGATCAAACTTCATATTAACAGATGCATTATGTACAAGGATTAAGAGGGAAAGGATCAACGGCGACGAGTGATACAGAAACCGCCTCCAGTTGGAAGAATCCATTGTGATCGAGATTGGCTACGGCACCAGTGTCGGCGTAAATCGATTACGATAACTGCTTCGAGTCACGTCCACTTTTTATCCAAAACGCTCAAGGTCCTTCAGCCTTTGCTCATGATCCGGGCTGTCACCGCCACCGCCAACACTGCTCCTTCCTTTTTCAGCGAGGCTCCCGTTTTTCTCCACCGTTCATACTCCTGACGTCATGCCGCTGTCGGGTGTCACAGGAACTCTGCACGATTTGCGACTGGGTGTAGATGGCCCGTTCTCTTGAACTCTTCACACGTTGCTAGTACTGGTACCGTTTCAGGAACCCTTCGTGGTGACGACTTCCTCCTCTGTCTCGTCGCCTCGTCTCTGTCATTTTTTTCTTCCTTTTACCACACTCTCATTGCAAGTCTTGCTTCGATATTTCATGTTTCCGCCGATGCGTCTTTCTCTTACAGCTATTCGAGTCGGTCTTGGACTGCCTTCGCTTTAAAAGAGTGCCCCTGCCGTTGACGCTGCTGCTGCTGCTGTTGCTGCTGCTGCTGCTGTCCTTGCTGCTACTACGACTCGAGTGTCTGGAATCGTTGTCTATCGGAGCGGCCGCGTATCGCGATCGGCGAGATATCATTCAGGAGCTGGTGCGGAGTTGAGCAGTGTCGACCAGCTGCTGCTGCTGTTCGTCACTCTCTTCCACATGGTTTTTCGGCGTCACTGCACTTTTCTTTCGCACTTTACTCACTCCTTCTGTCGGCGACTCTGCCGCGTTTTCTTTCCATACCTTCCAATTTTCACCTTGACTCAGACTTTAATTTCATTTCAATTGCACCTTTCGTCGACGAGGCAGAGCTCGACCACTCTGGCGAGGACCACGTTGACGGTAGCCCCATCCTCCACGACTGCCAGTCGCATCAGTTTCTCTCTGCAATTAGATATCAGTCGTGTTATTTGGTTGAACATCGAAAAGAAACCCGAATTATTATGTCTTATCGTTTCAAACAATTACTCACTATTATTCCAACATTCACAGTTTTGAGGTTACACTTCGATCTCCCGCATTTATCTACCTCCCGCTTTTACCCATCGGGAGATCAGACATTTCAAACATTTCGCACCTACGTAGCGCCATCTTCTAACGCCAACTATAACTAAAACACTGCCGAAGTCAAATTTCGTAAAAATTCAGGTCGCTGCACCTGCTCGACTAGCCATTGGACATACGGTATGTACTATGTGGGAAGAAGACTTTTGAATTATATTTTTTAACTAATATATTGTTTCGACGAAAGATAGTCGGAATTCTGAATATCGGTTCTTACCGCTCAGTATCATCTCGATCTAAGTAACTTAGACCATCATATTATGTTGTACCTCGGGTCAGTAATACAACAAATAAGAAATTTAATCAATTTACTTAAATATGTTTATTTATAAACACAAAACATTAGAAAAATACAAAAAGGGAATGGATACATAATATAACAAGTCCTCTATAACAAAATACTCCCATAGTTTTAACCTGTTCTAACATGATTATTTTACATTATAACTGCTAAAGTGGACATTAAACTGTAATGTCAACCCGTAACGTGCAGTTCCGCTTACAGTGTGTGTAGTGTGTGTGGAAGCTTAAACACAATATCATTGCGTAAAAAAAGTAGGTTTCCGTCGCATCGTTACTAAATTTGTTAATAACTATACCTGCACTTGGCCCATATAGTTTTTTGAAATTTTGACTTTCAATTCGTAATCAGCGACCCCAAAAACCCCCGAGTACTCAATTTTACCCAGATTCGATCAATTTTTGAGAAATCTTTCCGCCATATTGGATCCGCCATATTGGATCCGCCATATTGTTTTTCGAACTTTCGACTTTGCATTCGTAATCAGCGACCCCAAAAACCCCCGAGTACTCAATTTCACCCAGATTCGATCAATTTTTGAGAAACCTTTCCGCCATATTGAATCCGCCATATTGTTTTTCGAAATTTCAACATTGGATTCGTAATCAGCGACTCAAAAACCCCCAAATACTCAATTCCACCTCGATTAATACACTTTTCGAGTTTTGGCCGAGAAAACCGGTCTTTGGCCCCACTGTACGCCGAGCGGTGCCGTTGCGGCAAAATTCTACCTGCGGTGTCCGCTGCACCGCAGGTTCGTTTGGGTCGTCCGTGCGGCGAAGTAAGTAGTACATTAGCGTAAATGGAGGAGTACACACGAAGGCAGTAGAATGCACCGTTCTGCGGTGAAACAACATCGGACTACGTCGACGTCCCGTGTAAACTGCTCCATTGGAGCCAGTGTACTTCTGAGACGTGCGTATTTTTACGCAGCGTACCCGCACGTCAAAATACGCTCGTGGGCACCGGGCCTTAGTCATAACGAGGGGTCAGGCTACGCGGAGTGTTGAAGCGATTCTCTATACCTGATAAGCCAGGTATCAGGTTTATCGGAAAGGTCACCTATTGAGTCCATCATTTCTCCCCTTTACAAAGCTAACTTAGGGCCGAAACCACCAACTCTGATTAAATTGTTAATTCCCGATTAGCTTAATTTAATCAAGCTCTTGCGTTCCACCAATTTTTAAACCATGATTAAAGTGAGGTAATCACCGTTGAACTTAATCGGCCATTTTTGGCCGATTAGGAACCTAACCAGTGATTAACGTGGATCAACATAACCTCAAAGTCGAAGTTTCACTGCTGTGCAATACTATATCGGACATGAATTTATTTTACGACGATATTTGATCATCATCTGATGATGAAAATGGTATCGAAATTGATAGAAGGCCACATTTAATTAAGGAACGAATTAATTCTTTCCAAACTTTGGATGATTAGGATTTCATTACGCGTTTTCGGTTATCGAAAGACAGTGTTGAAGCTTTGCTTCTGGAAATTGTATATAATTTGCAAAAGCTACAGAAAGATAAATTACTTCTTAAATAATATATAATCTATTTTAAAATATTGCAACATTATCATATTACGTTAAAAATCGCGTAGAAATTTCTGTATCTTTACTAAATAAAGAGAGTGCACATTTCAGAAACCACGCTATTGCACCCAGAGTACAACTCCTGCTTGCTCTTCGGTATTATGCAACTGGTTCCTTTTTAAATTCTGTTGGAGATTTCGGCAGCTCACTGAGCTCGGCTTGCAGCGCGTCAGTTGATCACGTCCGGTTCTCCTCCTACTCCATTACAAGTTCCGTCGATGAACCAATCAGAATCACCGTTACAGCAAAACCAAAACTTATTGCGAAGAGGGTATATGATTAGATAATCGGGGGTTAAAAATTTATGGTGGAACGTATTGTGCAGTTAATCATGATTAGAACGCAGATTAAATATAATTTATAATATAGTCGACGGATAGTGTTATTGATTCCAATAAGTATTGCGGGAGACGGCTTATTTCAACAAATCCGGTACTTAACCTTTCCGGAAAAGGTGCGAGACTGAAAGTGCATTTATAGCCTAAACTCGCTGAAATATACCGCCTGCATTATGTCGAGATTGACCCTATATTAACGAGTTAAATATATCGCGGTGATACTAATTACTAAGGATCGATCATCAGAATTTCGACCATCGTTTGTCGGAACAGATGCTATAATACAAAATAAATCATAAGAACAAAGATTCTTTGTTCAGCGGGTAGAGGATCAAGGTAAATTCGAGTTATCTAAAGGAGGTATACTAACAGGAAAAAAAAGTGCAGGTATATATATAGATGTATTGTAATATCTTTCCTTTATTGTCTATAGAATGATTCCAAATCTATACGATAAATCTAATGGAGTATAAATTCTTATACTACGGAATTACAAAAATATATGAAATTAATTCTTTGATGGTATTCAGATATGCTACGATACTATAATGTAAAATAAATGATACGAACAAGGAACTGGCATTGAACCACAACTATCATCATGATGTTAGTTGTGGTTCAATGCCAATTCTTTGCTCTTATAATTTATTTTATATTATAGTATCGTAGTATATCTGAATGCCATCAAAGAATTAATTTGATATATTTTTGTAATTCCGTAGTATGAGAATTTAGACTCTATTAGATTTATCGTATAGATTTGGAATCATTCTATAGACAATAAAGGAAAGATATCACACATTTTGATGTGAAACATCTTATGCCGCGCTTCGGGGGTGAGACCGGCTGCTCGTGAAACGTCGCTGGAGTGGCTAAATACGCTAAGGCCAGGCGATCGTTAAACATTGCCTCTATATCTATATCTATTCTATATATAGATATAGAGGCAACGGTCACCCTACGTCTCCTCACTGAACTGCGTCCCAACGTTCGCCTGGCCTAACTCGGGACGCATCGGCTCTCTCCGCCACGACTCGATGGTCCCCTTTCACCGAGCCCTAGCGTTACCACTTACTACTACACGCTCACTGTATCGGTGTACGAAGCAGTATTTACCCTCATTAATGAAAGCATGAGGATTGATTGATCATTGGTTAGCACGTTTAAAAATAACATTTAAATACCGTTTGTATAGGAAAATTGTTAGATGTGAAACATCGAAATTCTTCTTTGTAGAAAGTATGCGATAGGAAGGATGGACCACGCATCCGTTGAAAGAATACGTGCGCCAGTGCACATTTGTATTTATGACTGTGATACCATTAAACAGTACGAACCGTTGTGTCGAATTCCGTTTATCGCGAGACGGAGCAGCGACTGATGGCAGAGTTAAGAAAGAGTAAACTAAATGCGCTTTTTGAATTAGACACAACGGTTTGTACCGTTTAATAGTATCACAATTATAAATACAAATGCGCACTGGCGAACGTGTTCTTTCGTTTTCAACTAGATTTACTCAAGTGGACACAGCATTGAGAACAATCTAGCGAGAGTTAGTCTAGAATCTCGGTTGAGAAAAATAAATCTAGCTAGATATTGCAGTGGATACACGATAAAGATTTACTGCCAGAGAAATTTCAGTCTATTTGACCGGCTAAATAGATAGTAACTCAGTCTAGCGAGAGTGATAGGCGCCGGGTCGCAAGCGAAGGGCCTCGACCGCGTGCTCAGATTTCAGGAGCCTCGCGGGAGGCAACAGAAACCCTCTGCCTTTTATGCTCTCCTCGGACAAAGTGCAGACCCGCAATAAATTCGACTATTGCGGTGCACGTGTACTTCTTCGGGGATAGCACCAACCGAACGGCGCTGAATCTGCGTACTCTCCCGGCGCCAATTTTCATGCTCCAGCTCGGTGGTTTCGAAGAATTTCCTTCTCCCACCATGCATAGAAAAGTCATATCGATATAGGTCAAAAGTTCATAAATAATGAGATAATAGTAATTGAAACTTCTTCACTGGCAAGTAAGTTTAGCCTCATATGGTACGTATGTGTGTACAATCTATAATACATCACGATTGTAAATAGATATTTGATAAGTCAAAGAAACATATGAGGCTAAACTTATTCACCAGGAAAGGAAATTTAATCGCCATTATCTTATTATCTATGAACTTTAGGCCCACATCGATGTAAGATACTTTGTTGTAGATAAAAATACGTGTGTGTATAATAACATATAATATAAAACAGTTTTTATAGAAAAATTGTTAGATGTGAAACATCGAAATTCTTCTTTGTAGAAAGTATGCGATAGGAAGGAACACGTGCGCCAGTGCGCATTTGTATTTATGACTGTGATACTATTAAACAGTACCGATGGTAGAGTTAAGAGAGAGTAAACTAAATGCGCTTTTTGAATTAGACACGACGGTTCGTACCGTTTAATAGTATCACAGTCATAAATACAAATGCGCTCTGGCGCACGTGTTCTTTCGACGGACGCGTGGTCCATCCTTCCTATCGCATACTTTCTACAAAGAAGAATTTCGATGTTTTTTTTCTGTTAGTATATCTCCTTTAGATAACTCGAATTTACCTTGATCGTCTAACCGGTGAAGCAAGCAAGTGAGAATGGTGGAATGATGAATGAAAATGTATTCGTTATTCAAAATTATTTAAATGATGAATAAAAATGTATTCGTTATTCAAAATTATTTAAATGATGAATAAAAATGTATTCGTTATTCAAAACTATTTGAATGATGAATGAAAATGTATTCATTATTCAAAATTACTTGAATGATAAATGAAAATTTATTCATTATTCAACATTATTTGAATGATGAATGAAAATGTATTCGTTATTCAAAATTATTTGAATGATGAATAAAAATTTATTCGTTATTCAAAATTATTTGAATGATGAATGAAAATGTATTCATTATTCAAAATTATTTGAATCATGAATGAAAATTTATTCGTTATTCAAAATTATTTGAATGATGAATAAAAATGTATTCGTTATTCAAAAAATTTTGAATGAATGAAAATTTATTCGTTATTCAAAATTATTGGAATGATAAATAAAAATGTATTCGTTATTCAACAAATTTTGAATGATGAATGAAAATTTAATCTTATTTATTAGTCATTCAATTATTTATTGTTCTTATAACGCCCATCTCTGAACTAAACTATTATAGCTAGATATAGGCGCTTGCGGACTTTTGGTTGAAGTGAAACTTCTTTGCTGAGGGTAGTAAAATCGCGCGCGCCGACGAGAGAAAACCTAACGAAATCCACACACTCTCCCCAGCGCTCTCGACCGTGCGTAGACTTAGGTTTGTGTTAATATATGTTCCGTCGCAAGGAGACTTCTACGTCATTTCTTACCGCGCACTATCATGGCAACCTAAGTAATGTGCTAATCTAGATCTAATCTGTACATCGGTCGTAACCACGGCGAGGCGGGCGGTATGTTTTGGCGAACGTGGGTTGCGATTTCGTTCGCAGTCCCGCGCCTTTCCCTCAAAACAACCTCGTAATGTATTTAATAGTAAGCTACGGTTAAATCACAGAACTACTGTATCTCTTTGAATCCAATATAATCACCAATAATATTGTGAAACAGTGTTAAATCATTTGAACTGACCGATATGGTTTAAATCCATCTCCACATTTTCGGTCACTAGTCGTGTCATGCAGTAGTGTCTTCGGGATTTACGACCCTGAGGAGACCTAATCTTGATCGCACCTGTTAGAATTATTAACATGAAACTGAAGCATAGATGAAGCAAAAACCAATAGCTGTTTAGACTGTGCAGAGGAGGTCTGGTTTGTGTTGCTCGAGGGGATTTTTTGGAGCGATGAAAGCCATTGTTTATATTATGAAGCGTGCGCGCGCGCGTGCGCGACGCAGTGTCACACCTCCGCTAATAAGAGGACAGTTCGGGCTCACCATAAATCTAGCGTTTAGGTATCCTCTCGCCGCACACTCGACAGCCCCGTTCCGTCAAACAGAGGCGGCAGATCATTGATACCATCATATTTCAACTGCCGGAACGGCACCACGGTGAGAAGTGGCACTTTCACTTTTGATAGATGATAACCTCTCCGCTACCGGCCGTGCGGAGAAGGTCCTCTTCGACGTATGACCCTTAGGATCGGCGCGAGCATTGTTTAATGGTGAAACTTCAGTTACAACAACATAATGCGGAATGAGAATATAACGCGGAACGAGAATATAACGCGATAGGCTAGTCCCAAAACCCGATATACCGCCATCAATCCTCCGTATCCTTCCACATTCATGGAAATATAACCCATTGAGCATGACCCCCTGTAGACAGTCACTCGAGAAAGGACCAGATACTGCCTGGACTGCCGCGGGTCAACCCTCGGAGAAACTCAGGAGGGCTCCTCCGTCACCCCTAGTAGTCTAGTCATTATAGCATATGAAATGCAAATTAATCTGGGTAGAATGAAACCTATACCAATCGATAGGGAAAAATCCCCTGCAAAACATATCGAAAGATCCCGAGCAACTTTGGCCGGGAAATATTTGTAATTAGTTAAAAAAGAACGTGTGGCCGCCACGCGCGGAAGAAGTGAAACTTCGATACTGATGGGTAGAAAAGAAAACTAAACAAGTAATCAACAATAGTAATACCATGACATTTCAAGACAATGTCATGGTATTACTAATAAAACTGTCATAGTATCACTGGTGCTGATTACTTGTTTACCTTTCTTTTCTACCCATTAGTATCAAAGTTTCACTTCTTTCGCGCGTGGTGGCCACGCGTTTTCTTTTTAATAGAAAGTCTTATTCTCTACAAAATTTTCTATGTGAAATTTTGAGCTATCTGGCACCGGTTTTGGAGCGGATGCTGTTTAAGGATGTATCACCTCTATATCGAATCCTAACAGAACTTTATGAAATTTGCACAGGCAGTGTATATGATTAAAACAAGTTAACCTGCAAAATTTCAAGTCGATTGTCTGTCTAGTTAAAAAGTTATGCAGCAATGAAATTTCACTAATTTTACACGGGTTCATATGGAGAAACATTAAATCGACGGATATTAAACTGTGAATTAACACGAAATAATTAAGAAAAATTCTTGAAATTTGTCTGGTTTGTTAAGAGGTTAGGGGTTAATGTTCATGCCAAATTTCATGAACTTCGCCTATTCCATTTTCGAGTTACTCCATACAAATTTCAATTTTGATAGAAAGGCACTGCACGTAGTGCAGTGCAGGAGGTACTATTCAAGAAAGCCCGAGAAAAAATTCTTATGACAGGGGCGTGAGAATACCTAGCCGAGGGTGAATTTAAGGTTATGGACGCATCGGAGTCGCAGGTTACGTCGTATGCATCATTTTCGATGTTTTCTTCTCTTTCATTGTGCACCATTGGCGGGTCTTCCAGTTTTCTTTTCTTCTTCGATCTTTGTGACAGCGCAATCCGGCTTTCTCGTACACTTCTCTAGTCACGAGTTTTCCTTTCCATCGATATCTCGACATTTTTAAAGACATTTTGGTTCAAATGTGTGGACGCTGCAGGGGGGCCTTTCTCGAGACACTCGAAAAGTTATGTATACGCATCTTAGCGAATAGACAAATCAGGATCAAGTATTTCGTTGTGGTAGGGGTCCTGATTGGTCTATTCACTAAGATGCGTATACGTAACTTTGCGAGTGACTCGAGAAAGGGGGCCCAGGGCTGGCAACTGTGAGGCACGTAAATACATACTTAGCGTTGTTGCCACATTTTGCGCATTCGTTGGGCACAGCTTATCAATTTGATTAAAAAGTTATTGCTTATCACTTTCTCTTTTTAATTATATAAATAAATATTAAATACATAGTGCTTCATTCTTACTATGACGCGAAGAGCCTAGTATGAATATACTATTTCTAAATTTTTATTTTTTATAGTTGCATCTATTTGTACAGTTAGATATAAGTTTTTCTCAAGAAATGAAATATTGTCAAATTAGCTTAAATACACTTTAAAAATAGTAAAAAAAAAGCATTCGACAGATATAATGACATTCCTTATATCATTTAAGACGCTTTTGTCATGTTTTTACGCAAATCAAATCGAAATCGACATATTCTGATTCAACAAACTTCTGGCTCAGATTATATAGGTGATACATCCTTAAAGTTGGAAAACGTTATTTCGTATACTACCTCCGCCCACGTTAGGGATGATTAATCCCCTTCCCACCCTTCTGATCATGCTCCCAAACGAGCTTACGATGAACTGAGGGTCAATGAATAAGGTAAAAAGGGATGATACCAAACCAAACCCCCCCCCCTCTCCCCGCTGGGGGGGGGGGTAACTACAACATTGCAAATGAAACCCCCAATTTTTATTACAGATTCGGATTTTACGTTAAAAAATAAGAATCTTTTGTCTGAAATATTTTTTGGTATCAGGGGTAGATGGCGCTCCAATCGATGGGGACAAACTTTGGGTATCCATGGTACTTGTGTGAATGCACAGTCCGCCGTAAACAGAGAATCTCAGAATTCATATTCGGCAGTGTGTTGGGGGAAAGGGATCGAATTTTGCGCGGTAGCTCGATTTCAGTTTTGCAGATCAACCCGAGGTTTAGTGGAGTGATGGATATTGTAGATCTGGTGGTTTGTGTCCCCATCGATTGGAGCGCCATCTACCCCTGATACAAACAAATATTTCAGACAAAAGTTTCTTATTTTTTAACGTAAAATCCGAATCTGCAATAAAAATTGGGGATTTCCATTACAAATTTTGAAGTTACCCCCCGCCTCCCAGTGCAGCGGGGGAAAGGGTAGGGGGGTCGAGTTTGGTGTGACTGGATAGAACTTTTAAAAATATTGAAACCGTGTTTTTTTGTTTTTCTATGCGACGCATATTTTTCAAAATATTCGGCCGTCCTGGGACTTTTTTTACACCCTGTATCTGTAGCAGAGAGGTAAACAATCGTATGTCCATAAAAGAAAGTGTTCAGTAGTGAGCAAAACAACTTTACCTTTACCTCACTGATACATGGAGATACTACCTTTTTAAAACTAAAAATATTGACAACCAATAAAACGGGACTTACGATTTTTTTACCTCAATAACAAGTTGAAAGAGTGCAGTTTGAAAATGATATTAACTCAATATTGGGTAAAATTGGAATTACGACTATGTACCTCTCTGCTACAGATATAGACAAATAATAATTTGTTAACATTGACTAGTCCATTTAAAAATAACATTCCAAAGAGTTCATTCCTACTGACAAATAAAAATTAATATGCAACATCTATACGAGTATATGTGTCTTCTGTAGCACAATAAGGAAACGATACCCCGAAAGGATATAAACCTTAAAAAAAATTTATTCTCTGATTCATAAGTAATTGCGAGCAAAAATGATAATTATCGTAAGACTACAACATCTACAATTTCTAATGAGTTTTTTCCTGTAATAAAATTGTAATGCAATATGGAAACTAATTTTAGTATTAGCTCTACCTAGTATTTACCTAGTTGCAGGAAAACTAGCTTTTTTGTAACGTCAATACAGTGGAATTCCTTGAGGATTTAAAAAAGAACCGATGTGACTGTGAAGACTTGCAAAGACCCAGCATTTATCCAAAACTCTCATTGCCGCGAATTTTTTGTTTCGATTGCTTTTACAATCAATACCATCTGAATCATTTTAATCGTGAACTCTTGCTAATATTAAAATAACTACATTGAAGTTTCAAGTAATAAATAATATTTTGTTATTACCTGAACACGTTATACATATTATTCTTCTAAACAATGTATTCAATAGAGTGAACCATAAATTTAAAAAAAATGGACAGGACACGAACGTACAAATAACCGAACCAGTATGCTAACCACTACACCAACCTGCACTTCAAGGAACTCTGTACGAGTATGCTCAAAGGATATAGGGCGTTCGTTTCACTTTAACCCGCGATTTTTCAAAAACTACTCCGTACCCATAGCTAATCTTCTAGGGTCTAGTACCCTTCGCTATCTACATTCACACCCAGGCTCGTTTCAAAACTCCGTTGGCATCTGGCAATGCCTCCTTGTCAGATGGAATGCCCTACATAGGGATTAATTGTAATGGTAGTGGCTCTGTCACTATTATTCCGAAACCTATAATATGGCAAGATAAGAAACCAATGTTACTATCTGCTATGCTGGTTCCTGCCGTTAATCCCTATTGTAAAGTTCAAAAATATGAACTAAAGGGAGGAACTTATTTCCCCAGTATTATCTGCTGCTCGTGGGATGTGCCATAACCAGTCAAAAAAAATCGACATATGAAAAATTTTAACTAGTTTTAATATCGTTAATTGAGATAAATTATTTTTTATGTGATAAAAAATAGACATTGTAAAAACTGTCAGATTTTCTTTCTTTGTTTCCCCTTTCTCCTTCGTAGTATTAATGTAGCGACTGTTGATCAACAAGCTGCTGTTAAAACTATTGTTTGATGATTCCAATTATAAATATCCACCTTTAATTACATTTCCCTTACAGATTGATCCTAAGAGCAGTTGCCCGAGATGCGAGTGCAGAGATCCATGCCGTGGCATTACTTGTCCTGGTGTGAATCAATCCTGCGAGCTAATCGATATTCCTTGCGCTCGTCCGCCTTGTCCACCAATTCCCAGATGTCGAAAGGCCAAGTCATTGGCGACTATTTGCCCTGCTGGACAACCGCTGCAAATCACTGATTCAGCTAGACCTTTCCTCTGCGGCAATACCCCGGGAAAACCTACGTGTCCGCCATTGTATAGTTGTCTGGTTGAACCAAAGCAAGAATATGGAGTGTGCTGTCCTTCAAGCATTGACTTGAAGAGAGTTGGAACCTGTCCCACCCAGGAACCAACGATCTGCAGCACCTCGTGTCAGCATGATCTGGAGTGCCCAGTCCCGCAAAAATGCTGCAACAGTGAGAAGTGCGGCGGTGGATTCTGCACTGTCCCACATGACCTCAGCGCATGTCATCAAAACCGAATGTTAGCCGAACTATTAAGCATTTCCGAAAGGCAGGGGCGTGGCTACGTTCCGCAGTGTGAGGAAGGTAGGTTAAAAATATCTTTTCTCTTTTACTGTATGGTAGTACATTATTTAAAGTCGGTATTTATAATTAAACGTGGAAGAAGTAAAACTAACCTCGAAATAATCCATTTCATATCATTGACTGGAATAGTGATTAAAGATTACTTATCTTATTCTTCATTACCTGACTGCGACTAATATCCTTTATTATTTTTAAAATCATCTTGAAATTACTTTATGTCTTGAGATGTGACTGAATATCTGTACCTCAGAGCCAGACTATGTTAGGTCCTATGTTAAGACTATGGACTTAACATAGTCTGGCTCTGAGGTACAGATATATATATAAAAAGAGGAATGATTCGATATATTCGATGAAGTACATCTTCAGTTTGGTTAACGATATAAATAAAACTTATGAACTTATTCATTATAAAGAGAGTCCTTCTTTCAAATGCTGTAATTGAAAACTTAACAAAATATTATTTTTATTGTTTTATTGAATAAAAAGCATTACAAATGGCTGACAGAAGTTTACCTACGCCTTAGTTATATTTAAATTTTTATTGTAACTAGCTACAAAAATACCGAAGGATTATTCGATATTAAAAAAACGAGATACTTCTTTTTATCATTTTCCTTTAAGAGTTTTTTTATTTAAATTAATTATTTTCCAGCCAGCACGCAGACTCATCGCTGTAGCGACGTAACACATGTAGCGACAAGTCGATGCGCTGACTGAAATTGTAATTAATTTTAATTAAAACATTTTTATAGAATAGCAAAAAAAGGATCTACTGGATTTTTTACGTTCTTTAGTATTATTGGATCTAGCTACATGTTCCGTCGCATCGAACGACGGAATTCGGCGGTTTGATTTGTGGCATCCTTCATAATAATTCGCCGACTATATTTAAACGTGTCATCGGCGATTCGAATATTTCGGCGAACGAAGGTCGTTAATTCACGGTCTCGAACCTTTCTCGGAAGGTACAATCCGAGCCGGCTTAAGGGATCTATCCTAATTAGAATTTTCGAAAAATCGATTTTTTTAATTGCATTTTTCGAAAGTATACATATTTAAAAGTATCATACTAAAATTGTATAAAGATCCGAGCAGTCTAAGTGTACTTTTGAGCGACGTTTACTTAGCTATCCGAGCGCGCTAATATACGCACCGCTCGGAACGGTACTAGGTATGTCCGTCTCTGTACTGGCCAGTTCGAAAGTTACCTTCGGATAGGCTTGGTCGGTAATCGAGATATTTATACCGTAATTATAATTATTTTCGTAATTTCCATTATTCACAAATTCACAATTTCGAGGTTAGACGCTTCCATCTCCCGAATTGACATCAACTCAAACTGCCGACTCGACTTCTACCGTATTAAATGACTCGAGTACTGATCAAGCCTATCCGAAGGTAACTTTCAAACTGGCCAGTACAGAGACGGACATACGGTAGTATACCGTATGTCCCACTCTGTATTGACCAGTTTGAAGTTACCTTCGGGGAGGCTTGATCAGTACTTGAGTCATTTAATACCGGTAGAAGTCGAGTCGGCAGTTAGAGTTGATGTCAATTCGGGAGATCGAAGCGTCTAACCTCGAAATTATGAATTTAAATGGAATGGAAATTACTAGCCATTATTCACTAATTCATAATTTCGAGGTTCGACGCTTCGATCTCCCGAATTGACACCAACTCTAACTACCGACTCGACTTCTACCGGTATTAAATCACTCAAGTACCGACCAAGCCTCCCCGAAGGTAACCTCAAACTGGCCAATACCGTATCCCCGATAGCCAGGTGGCTTCACAGTGGTGGCACTGTGGGACCACGCGGTGACTTTGAGAAACATCACAGTGATGTCTTGGTGCGTGCCCACTGGGGTTCCACTGTGGCATCACGCAGTGTACAAAGTGGATAAAGTAGGATTTTGCAGAAGGATAAAGTAGGATTTTGCACGCAGTGACTTTACCGAGATTGTTCACTGTGTGCCCGTGCAGTGCCGCCGCCTGCTACCCGCCTAGTAGAGTGTCGCTTTTTTTTTCACACCCTACCGGGATTTGAACCCGCGATCTTTAGGATACGAGATGCCGCGAAACTGGGACTTCGCATTCTACCAATTGAGCCACCGACTCTTCAAGCGGTGTTGGTCCACTCCGGTCATAATATAGAAACCGGACATGACAGTGACTGCTCTCGAAGGTCCTCATTAAATTTTTTAAAATCATTTGATATTTTTCTTTTTCAAAATAAATGTCAACATAACCACGTAACATAAACAAAGAATTTGTAAATAAAAGTAGTTTTAAAAGTGCAAGTGCAATAAACTCAATTCATAAGTTATGAATATAGGCATCGAAGATATCTTATCAATTCTAGGAGAGTCAAAAATGCTGCTAGTGGAACGAGAAGCGGTATTGTGAAAGCAGGGTTTGTATTTTCCTGCGGAATGAAAAAGAGAAACCAAAATGCAGTGAAAATCGTCGCTTCTTGCGTACAATCGTCACATGGTACTATTTGCCCTACCGATTTATGTACAGAAGCGTTGCAAAAACATGTTTGCGTCTTCCTCTGGCCCAGCTGCACTTGCACGTTACTTCTTTATTGTTGTTTACCAGCAGAGATGTCAAAAACGTGTATAAAACGATACTTATTACTAGTTACAAATGTAATTAAATATCTCAATTTACCTGTTACTTCGTTATACAAGTAACGAGGTAACAGTAGATACTTGATCCAATAGTATCGAAGAACGAAGATGTTTAGTTACTCGTTACATTTGTATGGAGCAGCGGAATAAAATCGTTACTCGATACGTTTGTATCGAATAATGAAATTTGTTCTGCTACTCGGAAAAACTATGGGGCTTATTTAGTTTCTCGTTACATTTATATCGAATAACGAAATTAAATTCGCTTCTCGATACAAATTTGTGACCCGATACAAATGTAATAAGTAACGAAATAAAATGAGTTACTCGATACAAATGTAACGAGCAACGAAATGATATTCATTCCATGAGACAAATTTAAGCAGTTACGGCATTTTTCCTGTTCCATATTATAAAAGTAATCGCAATCATTTTTTTTCGTTGCAAGTGGTAAATGTACTAAGAAACCGAACAAATGTTCTTGTTACAGTAAAAAAAACCCACTAATCGCCAGAAAATTAAACTTGTAGCGACCAAAATGAGTTATTTTTCTGTAACAAGTAACGTTTAATAAATGAAAATATCGAAGTGGGAAACTCATTAGAGATACAAATTCGAAGTTTCACATGTTAAATCTAACACCACTCGTATCAGTAACCGAAAAAATTGATTCAATGTCGTCTTCAGGCTTACCTCATTGAACCTTAGAATGGTTACACTAAATTGTATTTAAATAACGTTTATTTTGCGACTCGCATGCAATTCGTTTCTACGAAGTAGTCTTTGCGAACCTCCGCAAGCCATACGAATAATTTCGGTAGGTAATTTACCACCTTTCATCACACAGTACGTTTCATTGTAGAGCACATACATGCCTCGTAACACTCCACATGTTTATATCATAGTCCGGGAGGCAGTGACATTTTTACGGTGGTCATTTCACCAAGGCTGGTTTTCATTCACATGATAGATTCCATACTGTATGTGAGCGAAATGCTTGTCAGCTGCCGCACCGGCGATGGGGGTGAGTACAGTAGAGCCTCAAACGCGTAAAAAAACGAGAAATAAAGTGATATCACCAAAGTTGAATTTTTGTTTATGGTTTATTTACATTATGTTATTATAAAAAATCGTAGTTAGCTGGACATATTTCGGGGGGAAATGTGTCAGCTGGGACAATAAACATGCAGCGCGCCGGCTAAAGAGGCTGCGCATTTATAATTTCAGCTGACGATTTTTCCCCTGCAATTCAGTCAGCCGACTTTTATTTATATCTAGTACGAATAATAATGGTTTGTGTAATCAAACTTCAGCTGTGGTAGTATAAAGAAACATGAAATTTATTGCTACAAAAGAGTCTATCTTCCTTGCAATTTTAATGGCGATAATAATTATTATTGCAGTTAATTATGTTATTTATTATTATCCAACTATTTAATAATATTTGTTAGAAATAAATAAGTTATAAAAATCAATAGAAGATTTATTGTATAGAAGGCGATATTCATAAATGTAAGAGTAAATATATGTATAAAAGTCATGCGGTACAGCTGAAGTGCGGATCTCTGGTAGATCTTTTGTAGCAATAAATTTCATGTTTCTTTATACTACCACAGCTGAAATTTGATTACACGAACAATTATTATTCGTACTAGATATAAATAAAAGTCGGCTGGCTGAATTGCGGGGGAAAAGTCGTCAGCTGAAATTATAAATGCGCAGCCTTTTTAGCCGGCGCGCTGCATGTTTATTGTCCAAGCTGACACATTTCCCCCCGAAATATGTCCAGCTGACTACGATTTTTTATAATTATATAATGTAAATAAACCATAAACAAAAATTTAACTTTGGTGATATCACTTTATTTCTAGTTTTTTTTACGCGTTTGTGTGTTTGTGTGTGAGGCTCTACTGTACTCACCCCCATCGCCGGTACGGCAGCTGACAAGCATTTCGCTCACATACAGTATGGAATCTATCATGTGAATGAAAACCAGCCTTGGTGAAATGACCACCGTAAAAGTGTCGCTGCCTCCCTGACTATCATGTTTAATCACCAAATGTATATCACCTTTTATATCACAATATTTTTAAGTTAAGAAATCGGAAGTGGTGGGATAATATCAAGGGTAGCTACATAAACACAAACTCTTAATTTCATTTATTTTTCCGTATTCCTTCCATATTACTCCCTGTACGGCCGCAGCCGTCTTAAACTCACTGTATCATATTCGCCTAGGGCACAGAGAACATACGAAAAATCTGTGCGGATACCGTCGGCTATATTTTACTGATTATGAGTCTCTGTTATGGAACACTAGAACCTCGGAAGAATTTCCCTCTGCTCAACAGTTGGCATTCAAACCAACGCATGTGATAAACGGGTACCCATCTCATTAATGGCAGCACGAAATGCTGCTTTACAAGTCAGACATTATTATAATTATTACAAATATTATTATAATTTATTACAATATTGCTTCCAATAAATAAAAAAATCATGTGTACAGGAAAATCAGAAAAATTCATTTCATACAATAAAAATAAAGTTTACTAACCAATTTCCCATACAGCATTTGCACATACATTTCATATACATTGCACATACGTTGGCGGATATACAGTCTAATGGATATATACAGGGTGATTTTTTTAACTTGAGACAACTCAATATGTCGAAAAATACGTATTGCACGACAAAATATCCTGAATAAAAAGTGAATGTTGCCGAAGGGGACATCATTTGGTGCTAGCGCTAGCTACCCCCTACCCCTCCTTAAGGGTGAAAGGGGGGGTAACTTTGGAAAGTTAAATAGGACGACCCGATTTTTTTCACAGATTTCGATAGTACATGAAAAAATGAGTAACTTTTATTTGATACTTTTTTTAAAAATATCAACAGATGACGCTGTAATTAATTATTCAAAATTATTCAACCGGTTGGCAGGATCTCGTTGCATACTCATAATTTTGAACACGGTCTGATTTGGCTACTAGTCAAAGCGATGTCCTTACCAAAAGTTAAAAGAGTAATGGATTATTAATCAAAATGATTTTATTTGGTAGCTGAATACTTAAATAAAGATTACAAATCCATTGGTTTTACAGCAAGTGTTCAAAGTGATGCCCTTCCACTTCAATGCATTTATTAAGTCGTCGATGGAACTTGGCTACACAGCTCAAAAGCATGTTTGGTGTTATAGCTGCACAAGCATTTCTTATGCGTTCCATCATATCGTCGCGATCAGTTGGGACTTGTTCGTACACTCTGGATTTTAGGTATCCCCATAAAAAAATCAGGCGACGTTAGGTCTGGTAATCTGGCAGGCCAACTTACCGGCCCCGGTCTACCAATCCACGTATTAGAATAAACGCGATCTAATTCTTCACGGGCTATTGCTGAATAATGGGCCGGACATCCATCGTGTTGAAACCACATGTTCTGCCGCACCGCGAAGGGTACTTCTTCCAGCATAACAGGCAGCTCCTCTTCCAATAACCGGCGGTATCTTGCTCCATTTAATGTTCCTCCAATAAATATGGGGCCGATTAGTTTGTCGCCTATGATTCCGCACCAAACGTTTAGAGACCAGGGACGCTGATGCTCGACTTCACGTATCCAATGCGGGTTTTCGACACTCCAGTAATGCATGTTATGGCGATTGACGGCACCATGGTTTGTAAAACTGGACTCATCGGAGAACAATACGCGATCGAAGAACTGCGGATCCCTTTGCAGCTGTGCAAGCGCCTAATTGCAAAATACCACTCGATTATGAAAGTCCTTCCCATGCAGTTCGTGATGCAAGGAGATATGGTAGGGGTGGTACTTGTGTCGTTTCAGGATGGTCCGAACACTAGAGAAGCACATATCTGAGTCTTCGGCGATTTGCCTGATGCTTGTTTTTGGATTATAAGCTATGGCAGCTAATACATTAATTTCATTATTCCCACGCGTAACAGTAGCGGTACGAATTCTTTTCTTAGGCTTGACACTTCCCTCAGTAGTAAATTGGCGTACAACACGATAAATAGTAGCACGTGAACGTACCCTTTCCGGGAAACATCCTGCATAAAGTGCAACCGCACCGGCTACATTTCTTTCAGCCTCTCCATAAATTAAAATGATCTCTATTTTCTCCTCTCTAACGGTAAATAATCCATTATTACGCAGCTATTGCACAAAAAGTTCCACTTGCTGTTACAACTCCTTTAGCAGGGATCACGCAAAGAATTTGTCGCGCTCAACAAGTTGGGACAAGTCGTACAATATCATTCACTAATGCCTTCTTTCCGGCTTTAAGTTAGGTTTCCGAAAGAGCGATGATTTCTATGGTATAAATTGTCAACTGTTTTAGCTGACATTCATGAAATTTTTGTAGAAATCTATCGCTTTTTCGAAAACCTAACTTCAAGCCGGAAAGAAGGCATTAGTGAATGTTACTGTACGCACCGGCGTAATGTGCCATTGTCGAATAGAGCATCAATGGGCGGGAATCCAACAAAATGTTTCCAATAAAAGTTATTCATTTTTTTATATACTATCGAAATCTGTGAAAAAAATCGGATCGTCCCATTTAACTTTCCAAAGTTACCCCCCTTTCACCCTTAAGGTGGGTTAGGGGGTGGCTAGCGCTAGCACCAAATGATGTCCCCTTCGGCAACATTCACTTTTTATTCAGGATATTTTGTCGTGCAATACGTATTTTTCGACATATTGAGTTGCCTCAAGTTAAAAAAATCACCCTGTATATATGTATATCCATAGAAATGTCTTATGAATATGTCAGTACCGGATGTTGACATTCTAATCATTAATTGAGGCTCCCGATGCAAGAACCGGTCGAGCGGTCGAAAACGCTTAAAAGTATTGTCCACTTCAGAAAAGTGGCTGATGGAGAAAAAGTTGAGAAATATAAAAATATAAAAATACGTACTTATAGAGGGCACAAATACGCATATTTTAGTGTAATTTTACTTTTCTAACTTTTGTGGTTTTTAAGAAAAAAATTAAAAACTGTTGAATTTCGATCACTCAAAATCGACGATTTTCAGTCCACTTTTAAAACATACATCGCCATATCTCGAAAAATTATGTACGAAACGTCACAATTTTTTTTTCTCGAACTTATTACACCAAAGCGATGCCAAAAAATTAACAAGCACCGCGAGAAAGATTCATTTATAAATAATCACTGTATAATTATTTAACGAAAAAATCGAAGTTTCCAAATTTTCGACCTGTGGGAAACATTTTTCTATTTATTCTCTCTCTCTCTCTCTCTCTCTCTCTCCGCTCTCTCCGCTCTCTCCGCTCTCTCCGCTCTCTCCGCTCTCTCCGCTCTCTCCGCTCTCTCCGCTCTCTCCGCTCTCTCCGCTCTCTCCGCTCTCTCCGCTCTCTCCGCTCTCTCCGCTCTCTCCGCTCTCTCCGCTCTCTCCGCTCTCTCCGCTCTCTCCGCTCTCTCCGCTCTCTCTCTCTCTCTCTCTCTCTCTCTCTCTCTCTCTCTCTCTCTCTCTCTCTCTCTCTCTCTCTCTCTCTCTTACGACAAAGTGTAAGCGAGAAAGTTGTAGATAGATGTTTTATGAAGTTTTCTACGAAAAATAGGGAAGATTTAGTGACATTTCGCGGGTTTTACGATAGTTCATGTATAAAGCGCGCGATCCGCGTTCGCTCGATTCTCGCGCTCTGCGCTGCATAAGCGCTGGAATTCAATACCGTCTTGCCGGCAAAGCAAGACGACACATGTATTTTACATCGCCAAAAATAAATCATTTCAAATTTTGATTTGAATAATTTAGGTCTTGACGTCAATTTGTTTGTCAAATCGCGTCTCGCTTCTACAGCCGTGGGGGCGTGCGAAGACAAAGAAAACGTTGCATATTTTTCTAACTGCGCGGCACGCGTTTATCGGCAAGTCTCGACTTGTTGAGACGTGAAAAGCAACTATTTCATAATATTAAAGGGAAAAACTTCTCATTCTCCTTTCGACGTTCAGTCGGATACGTTCGTTGGTTTTTATCTTCTGTAAAACAACGTAATTTTCCTAATCTGTTTTTACGTTGTACAGTATTTTAAGTAATAACATTATTCAGTTTTCACGAAATAAATGATAAGATAAAAATTTATCAACAATGTCTGATTTCATCGAGAAAGGGCGAAAGCAACAAAGACAAGAAACGACTTGGGAAAGGAACATAAAGAAATCGGCTAGAAATAAGGTATATAAATATATTTATATCCCTCAGGGCAATAAACGGTCCTTTACTACCCTGCTCGGGCCCGAAAAACCCTTTTTATTGCCCTCGGTGTATAAAACCACCGTCGTATGCACCATAGGGCAAAAGTTGTTTTAGACTCATGCTATTGTATGCCTCGGCTTCGCCTCGGGATACAATACTCGCATTCGTCCAAAACAACTTTTTGCCCTTTGGTACATAATATACTATTAATTAACCCTTGTTTGTTGCACTTTCGTGAAATCACGTATTTGCCGCACAAGTATAGATTCATACTCCTGCGTCATAAATTGTTATAGAAAATAGTCGTATACATATTTTTACTAGAACATTTTATTATATCATCTTCGGAGCTCCCTTAAAAATATTATGTTTGTTATACGGCGACACATTATAATGAAGTAAAAGAAATGATATAGCTCAAAAATTGTGAAAACGTGTATTACTACAGAGAAATTCATAACTTTATCATTACTCGATAAATATGGCTAAAAGTTTAGTTAAATCTTCTACTTAAGTACATCTACACCAACAAAAATGTATTAATAAATTGATTTACTAAATAATTTATTTAATGAATATAGTTTAATCGATGAATAAATAGATTAATTAGTTATTTGCCGGCAAGACGGTATTGAATTCCAGTGCTGTTGCAGCGCAGAGCGCGAGAATCGAGCGAACGCTGATCGCGCGCTTTATACATGAACTATCGTAAAACCCGCGAAATGTTACTAAATCTTCCCTATTTTTCATAGAAAACTTCATAAAACATATATCTACAACTTTCTCGCTTACACTTTGTCGTGAGAGAGAGAGAGCGAGAGAGAGAGAGAGAGAGAGAGAGAGCGAGAGAGAGAGAGAGCGAGAGAGAGAGAGAGAGCGAGAGAGAGAGAGAGAGAGAGAGAGAGAGAGAGAGAGAGAGAGAGAGAGAGAGAGAGAGAGAGAGAGAGAGAGAGAGAGAGAGAGAGAGAGAGAGAGAGAGAGAGAGAGAGAGAGAGAGAGAGAGAGAGAGAGAGAGAGAGAGAGAGAGAGAGAGAGAGAGAGAGAGAGAGAGAGAGAGAGAGAGAGAGAGAGAGAGAGAGAGAGAGAGAGAGAGAGAGAGAGAGAGAGAGAGAGAGAGAGAGAGAGAGAGAGAGAGAGAGAGAGAGAGAGAGAGAGAGAGAGAGAGGAGAGAGAGAGAGAGAGAGAGAGAGAGAGAGAGAGAGAGAGAGAGAGAGAGAGAGAGAGAGAGAGAGAGAGAGAGAGAGAGAGAGAGAGAGAGAGAGAGAGAGAGAGAGAGAGAGAGAGAGAGAGAGAGAGAGAGAATAAATAGAAAAATGTTTCCCACAGGTCGAAAATTTGGAAACTTCGATTTTTTCGTTAAATAATTATACAGTGATTATTGGTAAACAATGAATCTTTCTCGCGGTGCTAGTTAATCTTTTGGCATCGCTTGGGTATAAGTTCGAGAAAAAAAAATTGTGACGTTTTTCGTACATAATTTTTCGAGATATGGCAATGTATGTTTTAAAAGTACACTGAAAATCGTCGATTTTGAGTGACCGAAATTCAACAGTTTTTAATTTTTTTCTTAAAAACCACAAAAGTTAGAAAAGTAAAATTACACTAAAATATGCGTATTTGTGCCCTCTATAAGTACGTATTTTTATATTTTTATATTTCTCAACTTTTTTTCAATCAGCCACTTTTCCGAAGTGGACAATACTTTTAAGCGTTTTCGACCGCTCGACCGGTTCTTGCATCGGGAGCCTCAATTGTAACCAATTTCATTGCGATACTTGTTACATTTGTATCGAGTAACTAATTAAACTGCGTTACTCGTTATATTTGTAACTTTGCCGCGCAACTTTATTATTTTATTAATTCAATAATCTCGACCGATATTATTAATCGAGTAACCAATTTAATTGCGTTACTGGTTACATTTGTATTGAGTATCAATTTAATTGCGATACTCGATACAAATGTAACAAGTATCGCAATTTAATTGCGTTACTTGTTACGTTTGTATCAAGTAACCAATTTAATTGCGATACTCTCGTCACATTTGTATCGAGTATCGATTTAATTACGTTACTCGTTATATTTGTATCGAGTAACGAAATTTTAGTTCATTACACACACGCTACGAACAGAAATAAATAACGAAATTTCATATTGTTACTCGATACAAATGTAATGAGTAACGAAATAAAATTTCTTATTCGATACAAGTGTAACAAATAACTGAACTTCTTCGTTCCTCGTTATAAATGGAACAAGTAGCAAGCGATACCTCGATAATTGTGTGGCAATGTAACGTAAGGAATTCCGTTTCCCAATACAGCCTATAGCGTGTAACTTTTGTGTAACTCGATACAAAAGTAACTAGTTACTGACATCTCTGTTTACCAGTAAGATGTTCACTTCAACTTCGTGAGGAGCACTTGTTACATGTGACGATTGTATGCAAGAAGCGACGATTTTCACTGCATTTTGGTTTCTCTTTTTGATTCCGCAGGAAAATACAAACTGCTTTCAATACCGCTTCTCCTTCAACTAGCGGCGTTTTTGACTCTCCTAGAATTGACAAGATATCTTCGATACCGATATTCATCACTTATGAATTGGGTTTATTGCACTTGCACTCTTAAAACTACTTTTATTTACAAATACTTTGGTTACGTTACATGGTTATCCTGACATTCGGTCCGTAACGACGGCCATCTTAGGAAGAACGAAACGCCTCCATAAGGCGGTGTCCGACGAGAATAAAAATTCCGTAAGGCATCAGCGAATAGACCAATCAGGATCAAGTATTCCGTTGTGGCAAAAACTCGCACTCCGGATCCACACTGTGGCATCACAGTAACGTCACTCAGTGACGCCACCGCATGACGTTTGGGTGAAAGTCACGCTTGGCTATCGGGGATGTATCATCCCAAATTAAACAAGCAGAGATACAGACATTGCCGAAACTTTACCGACGGTCAAGAATTTTATAGTTAGAGTTGGCTTGAGAAGAGTGCGCTGTGTGTGCTGCGTGAGAGCGAAAAGTGTCAAACGTCTGATTTCCCGATAGCTGTTAATTCAAGAGATCGGAGTGTTTCGTCTATTATTCAATACTTCGATTTTCCGAATTGACAGCTATCGGAAAATCAGACGTTTGACACTTTTCGCTCTCACGCAGCACACACAGCGCACTCTTCTCAAGCCAACTCTAACTATAAAATGCTTGACCGTCGATAAAGTTTCGGCAATGTCGGTATCTCTGCTTGTTTAATTTGGGATGATACATACGGTAGGTACAGGGAAGCTGCACCTTGATTACTGGCGCCATCGGTGGAGATTCTCTGCATATTCTTGGTATAAACAATTCGTGACAGTATTAGGTTATATCAGAGTTTAATAGTGATTTTAAAGTGAATCTCCATACCTAAATCGGAGCGAAACTGTTGTGTTACTAATTGCAAAAATGCTGAAAATTCTTGCGCAAAATAGTCCAGTAAATGTTCGAACGAATTTTATATGAGCGTAGCCAACAGCCAGCAGCCAGCAGCAGCCAACACAGGGCCAGCGATAAGGCGCCACGTAGCGGATTAGTACGACTGGCGACAAAGCGTGGTCAAAGATATCTAATGAGAATACGTGTAAGTTGCAGGGGGCTGGTTCCAACTAACACGAGAACTGGTTCTGAACTCGATGGAGTGTGCGTAGTCTGATCTAGCCGTCCCAAAAATCAGACTGCGCACACTCCGTCGAGTTCAGAACCAGTTCTCGTGTTCGTTGGAACGAACCCTATGGGTGCCAACAAAATATTCAAAAATATGTAGTGCACATTTTGTCGGAGGCGAACGAAGTACCATGCAATCTCATCCTGTGTATATTCTAATTATATTCTCTGCGACACGGTCCCAAATTTCAACAGAAGCGGAGACGCAGGCTATGTCTCGTTTTGAAAGATATATGAAAAGGATCGACCGCACTTCTGAAACTGTTTTCAGCCCTAAAATTACGCAGGTGATACAAGCTGACAATGAAGATGAAGAGGTTGAAAGAATAATCCATCCCGTCAATTCAAAAAGTAGTGTTGAACACAGTGTTGTTTTGACTCTTACGAAACAAATAAAGAATATTTTGTGTTTGAAAGTTCCTTAGATGGAAATATCTTAATAAAGGGGGTAAATTTAATAAGGGGATAAATTGATAGACATTTGTCTTATAACATGTCCAGTTATAAAAAACAGTCCATGGTGTTCTATTTCCTGAACATTTATCACATGTTTTGCTTCACATAGTTTCTCTCCTTTTAGCACTTCTGATGGTCTGTTATTATTGAAATAAATTTGTTCAAACCCACAGCGAATAACTTTGTCCATTTTTGGAAACAAATGCACAAAATACTTCAAAAATTACATTACACGAAGAAAACACCGACTTAAAAAAAATGTACTGACACGTTTTGTTTATACCAACTATATTCCAGCTGCGATCACTAGGGGGCACTGTTTTACCGGTTCGTGCAGCTTTCCTACAGAGTCCCCGATAGTCAAGCGTGACTTTCACCCAAGCGTCACGCGGTGGCGTCACTGAGTGACGTTACTGTGATGCCACAGTGAGGATCCGGAATGCGAATTTTTGCCACAACGGAATACTTGATCCTGATTGGTCTATTCGCTTATGCTTACGGAATTTTTATTCGCGTCGGATACCGCCGTATGGTGGCGTTTCATTCTTTCCAAGATGGCCATCGTTACGGACCGAATGTCAACATATAACCGACGAATATTCTCGAAGTTACACGCACATTTGCAAAGACGTCTGAACGTTTGAAAGTAGGAGGAGCAGAGGCCCAAGTGGCAGCTGCTTACCTGCAACGCACCTTGTATACGCACCTACAATGTAAATTTTCAATGTGTTCAGATATCTTTGTACATTATTTCAGATACCTGCGTGCTAAATTCAACTTTTTCTTATCCTAAACTGTTATATTGAAGAGTAGTCAGTCTAAACAGCAAAGCCAAGCAGTAAACTCGCGTGCGCTCGTTTATACTTTCTATTGTGATTTCTCTGTGAAAATGAAATATAGTAGAGAAAAGAGTCTTCCAAGATGCAAAAGTCGCGACCAAAGAAGCGAAAAAATGTTTTTAATCCAAAAACAGCTGAGGGATGAAAGTAGTTTTAGTATCTCTTCGAAAAAATTTAAAATGAAAGAAGGAATCTTAGTTTCGCGTTATTCATCTGTTGAAGATCGAATTTTGAACTTTATTATAGTGTTTGCAGCATTTCTGAATATGTAAAGTGTAAAATCTGTCGCGGAAATGTGAAGTTTGAAACTGCTTCTGAACGAGAACTCGGTTCTAAAGTTGTTTTGTTATGTGATAAGTGTGCAGTTCGTACCATAAATTCTAATCCTTTTATCGGGCATTCTTATGTGATAAATAGATGTTTTTTATTTGTCAAGAGAGTTCTCGGATTAGGGTTGAAAGGCGCAGCAAAATTCTGTGGATTAACCCTTTAACGCCGGGGTGGTCGATATATCGACAAGCAGTCAGGTCGGGGCCTCCAAATAGGAAATTCATTGATTTTATTGATAAATTTCACGTCTAACAAGAAGTCGATTTTAACTGATATTTCCCCGCCGCTAAAAAGTTAATGGACACATGCCAACTTTTATAACACAGACTACTTACGATATGATTATAAGTAATGTACATTCCTGTGTACAAACAGCCACTGAGAAACTTTTCCAACGAGCTTGAACTGAAGAGACAATTTTGACTTTTGAACATCAAGGTGATGCAAATTCTACAGAATTATCAGTATCTGGCGATGGAACATGGAAAAAGCGAGGATATACTTCCTTATATGGCGTAACATCATTGATCGGATATTATTCTGGGAAAATCGTTGATACTTGTGTGAAAAGTTCCTACTGTAAACAGTGTAAAATTTGGAGTAAGAAAATGAACACTGAATAGTATAATGATTGGTATCAAAATCATCAAGAGAATTTTGAGAAATTGAACTTACGAGGTTTCCAAAGGAAAGTATTGTTATATGGAAAATCACTCCGAAAGTCGTTTCATGTGGCTCAAAAATCGTCGAAATGGCTGCATACATCGCTGCCAATATATTCAATGAACGTATAGCAACAATCTTGTATTTCATGAATGTAATGAGACTTTCACTTGGGCCCAATGCGCATTCATATGCTGAAAAGGAGGATGCACAGCGTGTCACGATATCCGACCAAAGAGCACATGATTGTACACGAGAGGGAAGAATGGTTCGCAGACAACAACATATTGAATTATTAGAAGCTGCCGACGGAATGGAGGGTTTATTATATGGCACTGGAATAGACGACAACTTCCTTGTTAGATCTAATAAAAAAAACTGTACTTCTAGCCAATTAAGAGCTTCGATGAAGGCTCGCGCCAAAGATTAAGAAAAGCGAAGCACCCATCGCAAGGCTCTTAGAAAAAGGCTATATTTACGCCACGTATAGTTCGCACCTGTAATGACGTCTTTATTTCTCAGTAACTAAGACGTTTCGTAATATGAAATTAATGTCATGTAATAGGAGGTTGCATTAAAAGCCGCTGTTCTCTTGTAGATGGCTCTGACTATCTATGTCGTGGATAGCGACCACACTTATTGCATCACTTTCAGTTGTGGACATTTCTCATTATGATTCAGTCATTAAACTGCCATTTTTGGTTAATGTAAGTCTATATCTATAACCAAAGAAAATACAATGCGACAAGTTGTTTTTTCGATATTATGTACTTCTACACTACTTTCATTTTTAAAAAGTGCTGCTGCAGCCCATCAATTACTTGTGCAAACGTATGCTCCATCAGAAACAGTACCTATGTAGAAACTCGTTTCGTCGCTTCAAAAATGGAAACTGTATGTTCACGACAAACATCGGCCAGGTCAAACAAAGAAGTTCGAAGATGAATAACTGCAAGCTCTATTGGAAGAAACCCCTACTCAAACGTTCAAAGAATTGGCTCAACAATTTGAAGTCAATATGAATCTACAATTTCACGACGTTTACATGCCATGGCAAAGATTGAAAAAGAAGGAAGTGATACATGAATTGACGGAAAATATCATCATCTAAACATCTCGATTTCTTTGCTTGCAAAGCATAAAAAGAAAAGATTTTTATGGCGTATCGTATCCGGTGATGAGAAATGGATCTATTTCGACAACTCGAAATACTAAAAATCATAGGTTGATCCTCGCCAACCATCAACGTCGATACCAAAACGAAACATCCACATTCACAAGACAATGTTTTCAATTTGGTAGGATATGGAAGGTGTCGCTTATTATGAGCTGTTGAAACCGAATGAAGCAATTACTGCCGAACGTTATCAACAACAATTGGAGCGTTTAAATGATATTTTGATGCAAAAACAACCATCAAATCGCCGAAAAATGATTCTTTTTCACGACAACGCTCGAACTCGTGTTGCTAAAGCCGTGAAAGAAACATTGATGGAGCTTGAATGGGAAGTTCTCCCGCACCCAGCATGGCCCCGAGCGATTATCATTTACTTATTGGGTTGTTTGAAAAGTAATATCGTTTTTTTTTTCACGAATTTCAAAGTGATTGTATTAATATAAGTAACTAGGGGGCTCCGCCCCCTACTCGCTTCGCCCCTATCACCCCTGCGCTACTATCGCGGCGCTCCCCCAAGCTTTTGCAGCAGCATCACGTCGTTGTTGTCTTCTCCGTTCAATACGTTCTTCTTCTCCTTCTCCTCCTTCTGCTTTTGCTTCTCCTTCTTCTCCTTCTCCTTCTCCTCCTACTTCTCTTTCTCCTTTTCCTTCTCCTTCTCCTCCTTTTTCTTCTCCTTCTCCTCCTTTTTCTTCTTCTGCTTCTCCTTCTTCTCCTTCTCCTTCTCCTTCTCCTTCTCCTCCTTCTTCTTATGCTTCTTCTTCGTCTTCTCCTTCTCCTTCTCCTTCTTCCCCTTCTTCTCCTTCTACTTCTTTTCCTCCTTTTTCTTCTTCTGCTTCTTCCTTCCTTCTCTTCTCTCTCGCTTTCTTGACGGCGTCGGTCGTGTGTCACTTCGCTCTGCGTTTACTTTGCTTATTTCTTGGGTTCATCTGCCTCCCTCTCGTGGTCTACCGTGTATGCGGGGTGTGTGTTGTGCATTGTGTCGGTTCGCTTGGTGCTTTGACTGGCCGTCGCCTCATTGTTGACCTAAGAGGATTATTCTATCATCCCGGGCGGTCGCTTGCTTTCTGGCGGTGGAAGCCATTTGCCTTCGCAACTGCCATCGGCCCCTGCCTGCCCGACGACTTAGCTAAACTCGACTCTGACGCACCAACCTACACATCATGACACGCAAGTGTAGACTCTGCAGCAAATTCCTTGCCGCGGATAAGAGGGAATTGCGCTGTCTAGGGAAAAATGCAATGATTTCTTCCATCTATCATGTGCGGAGGCCAAGGCAGGCCGAAACGTCGACCCTGCCTCCTTCAAATGCGGTAGGTGCAGAGTACTACGCCCGCATACTTTGGCATTACCGGCCGCGGGCAACCAGGCCCATTCGTCGCCGGCAACCGCTACCCTCAACCCCTTCCCCGCGCCACCTACACCCCCGCGTGTAGACTCAGACTCGACACTTTCTCCGCCGGTAGACTCGCTCTCGGGCATTGCCTCGCTCCTCGCTACCTCGCTAGAGCCTGCGTGGGAACTGGGACACCTACTACATCGCCACCTGCATCTATCCCAACCACCAGCACTTCCGCTCCTTCCGTAACATCTGCGTCTCCCGTATCGGGGCCAGGCCATTCCTCTGCCGCAATAACCTAGCACGGGTGCCCTACAGATCCACGCATCACACTGCCACTTCTTACACGCGGCTCGACTTGTTACTCATTCACTTATTTTATTTTTTACTTTACCATTAAGCTACTGTTCAGTTACTCTCAATTGCTTATTTGTCACTCTCTTTTAAGTTATCATATCTTTCCCCGCATCTCTGCTGTCATATTGCTGATGTCTTTATATGTCCAACGTTTACTTACTTGTTACTTTTAGACTTATTTACTTGTTACTGTTTACCTACTTGTTACTCATATACTCGTTATTATTATTATTTCTTTTATTTGTATATTTTTCATTTTTTACCTTTACTGTTATATAGTTACCGTTTTAGTTACTTATTTAGTTATTGACTTTATCTTTGTACCTTACTTACTTACAATTAGTAATTACTTACTCATTGTTAGTTATTTACTTTATTATTGTACTTTCTTGTGTGCTCTTAGAGGGCTTGCCCTAGAGCAAAATAAACGCTTCTTCTCCCTCTTCCTCTTCCTCTTCCTCTTCCCCTTCCCCTTCCTCTTCCTCTTCCTCTTCCTCTTCCTCTTCCTCTTCTTCTTCTTCTCCTTCTTCTCCTTCTTCTCCTTCTTCTCCTTCTTCTCCTTCTTCTCCTTCTTCTCCTTCTTCTCCTTCTTCTCCTTCTTCTCCTTCTTCTCCTTCTTCTCCTTCTTCTCCTTCTTCTCCTTCTTCTCCTTCTTCTCCTTCTTCTCCTTCTTCTCCTTCTTCTCCTTCTTCTCCTTCTTCTCCTTCTTCTCCTTCTTCTCCTTCTTCTCCTTCTTCTCCTTCTTCTCCTTCTTCTCCTTCTTCTCCTTCTTCTCCTTCTTCTCCTTCTTCTCCTTCTTCTCCTTCTTCTCCTTCTTCTCCTTCTTCTCCTTCTTCTCCTTCTTCTCCTTCTTCTCCTTCTTCTCCTTCTTCTCCTTCTTCTCCTTCTTCTCCTTCTTCTCCTTCTTCTCCTTCTTCTCCTTCTTCTCCTTCTTCTCCTTCTTCTCCTTCTTCTCCTTCTTCTCCTTCTTCTCCTTCTTCTCCTTCTTCTCCTTCTTCTCCTTCTTCTCCTTCTTCTCCTTCTTCTCCTTCTTCTCCTTCTTCTCCTTCTTCTCCTTCTTCTCCTTCTTCTCCTTCTTCTCCTTCTTCTCCTTCTTCTCCTTCTTCTCCTTCTTCTCCTTCTTCTCCTTCTTCTCCTTCTTCTCCTTCTTCTCCTTCTTCTCCTTCTTCTTCTTCTTCTTCTTCTCCTTCTTCTTCTTCTTCTTCTTCCTCTTCCTCTTCTTCTTCTTCTTCTTCTTCTTCTTCTTCTTCTTCTTCTTCTTCTTCTCCTTCTCCTCTTTCTTCTACTTCTCTTCCTCCTCCTTCTCTAACAACCGTCCGTACTTCGCGCATCCGCCCACCTCCCACCGCCAGGGTTTTTGGCGACATATTTATTCGAAAACTATTTTATATAATAGAAGGACAAACATCAATCAATAATATATTTACCATTCTGTTGGTTGATATTTCCCCATCTATTAAGCAGCTGCGTAATTTCGCGTTCGAAGAAAGTTTGGTCTTTAGAGGCAAAAGAACTGAATGAACTCATTTTTGATAGCCTCATCTGAATCGAGTATATTTCCATTTAAATGGTTTTGAAAAGAACAGAATAAATAGTAATCTGATCGTGCAAGGTCAGGGTTATACGGTGGATGAGGCATTACTTCCCAGTTTAGCTCCAACAATTTTTGGCGAGTGACCAAAGATGTGTGTGGTCTGGCGTTATCGTGATAGAATATGGCATTCACAACTTGCCTGTTTTGGCCGTTTTTTCTTCACTTTTTGATTTAATTGCAATAGCTGATGACAATATACTTCTGAATTTATAGTTTGGTTCCTTGGAGTTGTTCGAAAAAATAATACCTTTATAATCCCACCAAACAGACAACAAAACTTTCTTTTGGTGAATATCACCTTTTTATGTTGATTATGCCGACTCATCTCGTTTACGCCACGATCGTTTTCGCACGACATTATCGTAAACAATCCACTTTTGATCGCCCGTTATGATTCGCTTCCAAAATGGGTCATTTTTGTTACGGTTCAGCAATGAATCGCAGATGTTTATTCGTTTAGAGAGATGAATTTCTTGTAACTCGTGAGGAACCCAAACATCAAGCTTGTTTACGTATCCGAGATGTTGTAAATGCAAAGAAACGGTTGAATTGGATATGTTGAGTTTGTCTGCTATCTCTCGCATAGTGCTATGTCGTTTGGCTTCGATTATGGACTTGGAAGATACACACCTTCATAATTACTAAGAAGTCAAAAATTGGGTTGCTGAGTGGATTAGCTCAAAAAGTAGACAATTCTTTCGTCGCGGAATTCAAATTCAGCCAGAAAGATGGGAAAAGGTTATAGGTTCCGAAGGCAAATACTTCGTCTGAGGTATTCATACATTTTTCCTCGCCCATGCCCATTTCGAGGCCTTTTTCAGCCTATTTTTAGTAATGTGTTTTATTTGTAATATAATATCAAATTAAGAAAATATCTGATTCGTTTCCACCGTCCCCATACCAGGGGCGGTTGAAACAGCGATTGGGGTCAGTTGAAACGCAAATAATACACAATGATATAATATTAGGTATAATATGTTTTATTTATTATTTATTATAATTTTAAGAGTAATTATGGCATCGTTTAACAATATAAATCAATCATCATTATTTAAAGATACAACTTAATAATATTTAACCCGTCAGCACTCGCGCTAGAGATCATGATTTTCAAAAAGTCAATGAACCTTAACCAAATTCGGCATAGGGGTATTTTTTGTTTCGCTGATCACGAGTCTGAAGTCTGATTTCAAAAATTCAAGATGGCTGATCCAATATGGCGGACGAGATTTTCGAAAATCGACAGTTATGCCAAATTTGGTATAGGGAGGTTTTTTGGGTCGCTGATCACGAATCTGAAGAGATTTCAACAATTCAAGATGGTCGATCCAATATAGCGGACGATAATTTCGAAAATCGACGGATTCATGCCAAATTTGGTATAGGGGTTTTTTTTTGGTCGTTGATTACGAATATGAAGTTATATTTGTAAAGATTCAAAATTTTCGAAAATCTCGTCCGCCATATTGGATCCGCCATCTTGAATTTTTGAAATCTGACTTCAGATTCGTGATCAGCGACCCAAAAACCCCCCTATACCCAATTTGGCTTGAATTCGTCGATTTTCAAAAATCTCGTCCGCCATATTGGATCCGCCATCTTGAATTTTTGAAATCCGACTTCAGATTCGTGGTCAGCAGCCCAAAAAACCACCATACCGAATCTGATTTAACTTAACTTAACTTAACTTTATGAACCATTAACTTTTTGAAAATCATGATCTCTGGCTGGTTTTTTGAGATTAAAAAAAATGTCATGCGATACATAAATGTTGACACTGGATTCGTCATCAGGAGGCAAAATTACTACGGATAACATATGTATATCGCATCAAATGTATACCCCACTTTTTTTTTGTGTGTGACTGTGTTGTTTTGCCAAAACAAAAACAGTAGGTAATAAAGTTTTTAGTAAGGGAGGGCTATATCTATAAAATGATACCAAGTTCATGTGGTGTAACTGCATTGTTTGTGCTACAAAGGGATCCAAACATGGGGTCCTCATCCACAAGGGATCCGATATGATATTGTTTCAACGGTACCCAACCCCCCATTATGTACAAAACGGTTTATAGTAATGATAACAATAATTTCACACTAAAACTAATCACTCTGCCATATTCTAGAAGCTTCGTTTCAAACACAAAAGAACACTCAATACTCTCACTTTAATAAAAGCCTTAATAATTGCAAAAATCTTCGAACTAAAATATTTATTTTTACTTCTTCAAACACAATAGGGCCTCCTATAAACAATCAGGAATATGCACCTATTTTTTTTACATCAAAAATGGATTGAGCACGTAAAAAAAGTTGGGACGTGTTTTTTTATTTTTGTTTCTGACGCGAAATTAAGCCGTAAGAAATTAATAAAGTTTGCGCTAAGCTCCGCCCACTTGAAACGGCCGGTCGAGCGGCACGCCAGGCCGTGACGTCACTATGCACTGTCGGATATCGCATTCGTGTTGACGGCGTCTGCGGAACCGTAAGCGTGTGTTATAGTTCTTCGTTTTGAGGATTGTTTAACTGTTTCGAGTATGAAGCTTGTGTTGTGCTGTGAAAATGGACAGTGGATTTGTACAAGGGAAATCTGACAATTTGCCGCAAATCGATGCTTTGTCAGTGTTCGCTTTTCTTGGATCAAACCCAGATTTCATTGGAGCAGAAACGCGAAATATTAAAGCAATAAGGTAAGATTTAAAGATACGGTATGAATAAGTCAGATTGTATACCTCAAAATAAAATAAATAGCAGTCTGCCTATATGTAATTTGTAAATATACACGGTGTCGCCTTTTCGATGTACCTACGGAGTTTTGGGAAAAACGTTATAGAAAAAATCCAGTTACACATCCTCGGGGCCGATTTTGAAAAAACAAATGTAATGCTGTCAAAATCTCACGGCTAACTAGATCCAGTATTGAGATACAGGGTGTTTTTCATTTTTTGTCATTTCCTTCATGGCCTTATATTTCGGTTATTTTTAAAGATAGAAGAACAGTATAACGGTGATTTTTCGTAGATCTTTATGTAGTTTCCAATGACCGACTTTAATTTTTTTGTTGGGTTTTTGGTTTTCGAGTTATGATGTGAAAATGTGTTTTTCTTTTAAATGGAATACTCAATACAATATTTTACAATTTGACTTCAAATTAATACATTGCATGCGGGTATATATCGTCACGGACTACGCGTGCATCGGGCGTTTTTTCGTGAATTTATACGATACCTGTTCTATACAAATAGAGATAAATTTTTAAATAAATTATATAATTAATATAATAATTAGAGGATTAATTTTAGTAATTATAGTTTTTATTAGTATATAATTTTTTACAAGAGCGACAAATTTTAGGATATATTCAATTACGAAAAGGACCAAATAAATTAGGAATATTTGGATTAATTCAGCCTTTCAGAGATTCAATGAAATTATTTTCAAAAGAATTATTTATTTATATAGCACAAATCTACTAAATATGTACTTTTACGTGACCCGCGCTCCAGTGACAGATTGCGAAAAACGTTAAACTACATTTCTCGCATGCAATGTGTTAAAATACCTTTTCATTGGTATCCTAAAATGTATACAGAGTGTTACAAATTCTTGGCTAAGTATGAGCATCTCGGTAAACTATCATCAGCATCTACGTAATCGGCACCGAGAATATGCAAAAGGATTTTCTCTAACTATAACAGTTGTCCCAAAACCCCGTAAATACATCGAAAAGGCGCCACCCTGTGCATGTAGCAAACCATTATTTGGATTTTTTTTAGTTCCACTCGCGAGTCATACGGCGATAACGCTGTCGGCTATGTGCAAGTTAAGAGAGAGGGTGCATTATGCACAGTAAAAGGAAAAATTACTCCTGAACACAGAGTGCGAAAGCACCCTTACGAAATTGTTGCTGTATGTAATGAGAAGGATGGACAAATTATATCTGTTAATTGCAACGGTTGTGCAGCATCCTTGGGTAAGATTGTTAAAGAATAATTAAACCGAACTAGTATGGAAGTATTTTAGTAGTATGGAAGTTTGAAGTATTAATTCACCTTTTTTGCGCAGGTGGTTGTAAACATGATATTGCTTTTTTGATGTGGCTACACCGCCGTAGTGAAGAACCTGCGACTACATCAGTGACGAATTATTGGCGAAAATCAAAGTTATCACAGGTCGGAACGTCCAAAAAATTTATACGGGGAAAGGAACTGAGCAAAAAGTTATCAACAACACCACACATTGCAACCGATCAGTCATTTTTACATTCTCTAATGGGGCAAAGTAGCAAAGACTCAGTTTTAGGAAAATATTTCGAAAACTTTAGTGAAGTGGAAAAATTTTCCATGCATCATTTATCCGAAATATATTTTGCTCAAAATCATGTACCAAACACTGCCGCAGACGACTTCCTACATTTTTGTACTTCTGAAATAAATATAAATACATGTAATTTAGCAGAGGAAAAAACACAGATGCAGAGTGACAGTCCTTTATGGCATGAGCTGCGATACTGCCGCATAACTGCTTCTAAAGCACACGAAGTGGCAAACTGCCGCACGTTTGAAGGTAGTTTAGTCGAAAGTATTTTTGGCGCGAAAAAAATTAAAGACACGGCAGCAATGAAACGAGGTCGTGGATTGGAAGACGAAGTAATAAAAATTGTAAAAAACATGATACACGAAAATGTTGTCAAGTGCGGATTGTTTTTGTCACCTGATTATCCTATTGTCGGAGCATCTCCAGATGGACTGACAGAAACTTTTACTGTGGAAGTCAAATGTCCAACTTCAGAAAAAGCAATAAAAAATTATATCACCGCCGATGACAAAATTGCCAATAAATACATGGCGCAAGTGCAGTTACAGATGCATTTTTCAAACAGAAAAAGGGCTGTATTTTGTGTTGCGGAGCCCAACTTCAAAAAATGTTAAAATATTATGTGTACCTTATGATGAAGACTTTTGTATAGATTTATTAAAAAAATGTACATTATTTTGGAAATCGGCTATTTTTCCAAAATTATAACAGAACTACATTTAAATAAAGAGCATTTGCAGTCTCCATAGTACTTATTTTCTATTGTTACATCTACGGCTTATTTTTCTTATTCAATCGAGTTATCGCAAATAACCTTTAGCTACACAAATAAGAACCGTGCTCATGTCGACACCCCTGGCATTGGAATTCGGGATGTGCGATTATTCTTCGATTACTGTTAAAGTCTAACGGTGTTTTTATTTCGGTAAGGGCGGGAGCCCGTCTCTAGATTTACATTCTTCCGAAATTCAGGTCACGGTTACCTGACCGGACTTTGGCCATCCCCGGTTAATCCAACCCGCTCCTCATTGCAACCCGAGCAACAGCTTATTCAATACCAGCTAGTTCTCTCTCGGCGGCTTCCTTTGATTTTTATAAGTCAAGCGACCCTAGCGAATTATAGTCAACATTCCTGTACCTGTGCCCGTAACACGTGCAAACAAAGTGTTGGGGATTACGAACGCGCGTTTCGGACGGTTTGACACAGGGCGCGAACTCTCCATTTAACGCAGAGATAACTAGCAGGTATTGAATAAGCTGTGCCCGAGCGGTATGCATTCTCTAGGTACCGCAATATCTCAAGCAATAAATGACATTGTCAAGGAAATGAATTTTCGTGAACGAGGGATGGAAGAAAAGCTCATCCTGGCCAATCCAAGTACAAGTGGTCGAAGCGTCGGAGACGAACAACGGTACTCTTGGCGTAACGTACATTACATTTGTCCTTTTATCAAATGATCTTGTAAATTAATTACTCCACAGGCTATCTTTATTACGTCATCCAACACTGGTACCAGATGAATATCAAGACACGCATGTGGAAGAAGCATTTGAAAATGTCGCAAACGTCCTATTACTCTTTCAACGTGTATACGAAGCGCAGCAATGCGTCTTGTTAGTTTCACGTCTGTAGCTGTACTTCTTTCGGAAGCACTTACCGATGGTGGTCGAACAAGTGTTGCACCTATTTCTTCCACATATTTAGACACATTCTTAAATCCTCTGTCAGCCATAATAGCTACGCCAGATTCCAGTTTTGTTAAAAAACCACTTTCTTTGAATATTGTCTCATCTGTAGCTCGTCCTCCAAAACTTTCAGAAATAAAATTGACTAGACCATCCGGTGTGCAAGATATAAGAAATTTTAAGGTATTACATTTGTAATACTCCGACCAGGTCAAGGCCTGATGAACTGCGTTACTTGGCCTCTCTATTTCGATTTCTAAGCAGTCTATTATTTGCAACTACCTTGTTATAACGCCTCCGAAACGGAATTGGAAGGTGCATTCGTATTTGCTGTTTTTGTGGCCATATAACTAACTGTCCAAATAATTTAGCCAACATCGGAACAATCTTTATAAATATTCTACTCGCTGTGCTACCTGACATTCCAAAATTTATTCCGAGTAGTGCGAATGACTCATTTAGTCTAATTTTTCTTAAAGTCACCAAAATTTCTATAGATGGTACTTGAAGCTTCGTAGCTGCCACATCAACAATAAAAAAATGGTTACTGGCGAGGCCTGTAAACATTTTCGAGTTTTCCCGTATGCAAATTTCTGTGCCTTTTCGCATGTATGCCTTAAACTCTGTAGTTGTTTCTTCTACATCCGGAGCGTAATTTGTTGTACTCGAATCTGATTCAGATTGTTTGTACTCACTGCTTGGATTTTCATCACTGTCTACATTTCCACTGGAACATGCTGAACTTGTTTCGGGTGATGCGTATAGCAGTCTTTTCACACGCCCTTGTTTTAATGGTGAAGTTGCTACACTGATGGAAGGTACTTGAAATGGTGATAAGCCGATGGAGGTGGAATGTACAACTTGTTGCATAGTCATTGTGCCTTTACTTCGATAACGTCGTTTGGGCGACCGAATATACACCTGTATCGCTTTGTCATTTCGTTCAATTTCCGTCTCGTGGGTGGCAGTCTCAGGAATTTCAACATTTTCTTCTTGTTGTTCATTATTTTCTTCATTCTCTGGTGTTTTTTCAGTTTCACTAAGCTCAGCTTCAACTTGTTTTAGCAGCTCTTGTCGTCTTCGTTTTGCAGCTGCTGGTCGTTCAGGAATTGGTGCAGGAGATGACTTCTGGCAGTGAAAAAGGTGTGGCAAAACACCCTTTTTTAGTTGTTTTCTCTTTACGTCTCCCATAGTTCTGTACTGCCAATAGTTTTCCATGTCTTCCTCCAACTAGAAAACAAGTTTTTTAAGAAATCGAAAACCTTTTCAAACAGCAATGATCGAGCAATGATATCCTACTCTGCTGCACTATACAAATTTTAAAATAAATTACGTATTAGATTTCGTTATCGTGATCGTGATCGTAATGGTGGGAACCGAATTTTAAACGCCCTGTATAACCGCTTAAATGACACATTAAAAAACTGAGACAGTATTTACAAATTAACAAAAATTGTTTACAATAATATTTTTTTAAATATATGATTGGTATTAGATATTTATAAGTGGTATTATTTCATTCAATAGATACTACTTAGTTGTTATAAGTACTTTACATTTTTATAAGTACTCTGCTATTTTTCAACTACTTGTTGGTAACTTTCTTTAAATTTAATTATCTTAATGTAAATTTTTGGAAATATGCCATTAATAAAATATGTACAATATACAGTTCAATACAGTTACAACAATGTGCAAATATAGGTATATAACTGTACCTATAACTCTTACATTAAAATGGTCCTCACAACAGTATAGCGAGGTCTTTAGAGAAAGTGGCGGGTTCTTTTTCTTATCCCTCTTCATTGCCGTACACCACTTCTTCCGAAAATATCCTCATTTTTTGGAACGGAAAAGAATATTTTTTCCGGTCTTGCTACAGATGTGTTTGTACATCTCGGCACTATGCAATATTTATAAATCCTTCTTCCTTCCTTCTTCGACATTGCACTATCAAAAGTCAAACAAAAATAGTCACAAAAAATAAACAAACTTCCACTTCACTTGTACTCTTCCGATACGCAAGGCATTGAGAAACAGACTAGAAGGTGCACTGGCGGGCCGGTTTCGTGCATAGTGACGTCACGAGCCAGCGCCTCCCACAACGGAGCGTTTTGAAATACGTCATTGGGAGGCGTGGCCGTGCTACTTTTAAAGTAATGTTTTTGGGGTAGGAGTTCTTCTTATCAACTTTTTACTATTGGTACTGTGTTTTGAATAACTTTAACTATTATGTCTGCTGTGTTTCATGCATATTAAAATTTCATGCATATTCCTGATTGCAGCACGCTTTGAGACACGCAATACTGAAATTCGTGTTCGGCCTTGTTGTCTACTTCGTTCGTCTCTTGCACCCCCCACCTTACCACACACGGTTCGAAAATATTCACTCTGTTTCAACTGTCCTTTATTTCAATCGCACCCAGCCTACATTATATGTTATTCGGTGGAAATCCTCGGATTTATAAGATTGTGATTAGGTCGTATCACGAGGCATGGTGCGGGGACGGGGCTCGCCTTCGGCGAACCTCGTCCACCCACCATACCTCGTGCACTACGACCTAATTAAACACAGTCAGAAGAAACCTCCGATTTCCTCCTAATAACATAAGGGGCCATCCATATATTACGTAAGACGTTTTCGGCCTCTTTTTGATCCCCCCTCCCCCCAGTGTAAGATACTGTAAGATTCCAGATGACCCCCCCCCCCCTTAAATATTACATAAGACGTAACTTTTTTAAGTCATTATTGAGCTTGCCGTTTATACTGCTTTCCAATATCAGATGAATATTAGAAAGAGATTAACTATATTTCGAGACGGTCCTGCTAAACAATAGCATCATACATAGTCAGAACGAGGATGCTGTACACAGGAGCTGTTTAAATAGACTCTTCATTATTCGCTATTCTCTAATTGTGTATCAACAGCGTCTTTTATCCGAGTGGAAGCCCAACACGATTGATGTAAAGTTTATAGTCTACTACGGTATATTTCTTTATGCACTTCATCCTCGTTCTCACTCTTCGTATCAACGGAAAACATTAGAAAACATGTATTCACTCAGTTCAAGTAACTTCATTTTTAAACTTCGTTTAATAAAATATATCCTCAGTAGAGACGTCCTGCTCCTCAACCCACTCGACGTCCTCCACTCCCGTTTCACTATTTCGGAAGATGCACACAAGTTCCCGATCACGACGCAATGCCACTCGTGCAGGTCGCCTCTTCTCTGCTTGATCTTGGGTTTTGCACATTCTTTTGTCTATTGTTACTGCCTTATTTGATGCAAAGTACAGCGCTTCTTTCAATCTGTATTGAGTGATTGGATAGCATTTTTGGCTAGGAATTTCTCACGTAAGATGAGGTCTAGACCCCCCCTCCCCCCTTGTAAGACACTGTAAGAAATATTCATACCCCCCCTCTCCCCCTCAAACGTCTTACGTAATATATGGATGGCCCCTAAGTACTATTATTGCGCCATAATGTTCTAAAAACAAGAAAGAAACAGCGGCTTTCAACCCCCCCCCCCCCCCCCCCCAGTATAATTTGGAGTCAATCGAACCTAAGTAGCATCAAACTGATAAACGGATTCGAAAATTATATTTCCTTAAAAATCAGCATTGCTAATCTTAAAAAAAGGTCATTGTACATACCCTGTCAGTACCAGGATGGTATACCTCGGGAACATGTGAGTACGAATGAGAACACACGGAGATGGCATGAGAGCCTCTCTGTCGCAAACTTGTCGAAAAAATTATATGCAACAGAAAGGCTCTTATACAGTTACCGCATGTTCTCACTCGCGCTCACACGTTTCTTAAGTACCCCATCCTCGTACTGTCTCTGTATGTACATCTAGCGTCAGTGATTTTGATCGACTTACTTTGTGCGACGATACTTTTATCAGGTCGACCGTAGCTGAAAGATTCGAATGGATCTTAGTGTTTTGTCATGAAGGCTAAATTTGATTGATGCTTCATAGCAAAACAAGAAGATCCACTCGAACCGTGCAATTACGGTCGACTCAATGAAGTATCGTCACCCAAAGCGGTTCGATCAGAATCGTTGACGCTAGGTTTAAACCAGGAAATTTTGTAAATAAAAAATCAGTGTCGAGTTCCCTTAGTGTTGGGATAAAATTGTATTAGTTTATTGATTATGGACGGTATAAATTTTATTATATTTTACGAACCGGATTAATGCATTGGAATTCTTTATTAGATAATACTATTAGGGAACTGTTCGCTGTGTCTTGCGAGACACTACACTTGATTGGTACACTTACTCTAATATTGTAACCAGTATTTACGGAGGTCGGAACGGAACTGATCTGAATGACCACCGCGAGACGTGATCGAGCGCGGAATACGTCATGTAATTCAGGCAACCGTGACAATTAGTAATAGAAAAAACTCCGCAGTTTTAGGAAAGAATTTAATTTCGTGAAAAACCGCCCGCCTTGTGTTGGACACAATGCGATAATAAACCATAATAATACATACTAACTTAACGTATAATCTTAGTTATTATAGTTACCGAATAGGCAGGTGACTCGAACTATCAAACAATTAATAGAAGATGGGGATCGTCGTTACTCATTAGCCATCCCGATTCTATCAAATCAATAATCTCGGTCGAGATTATCGAATTAATAAAACCGTCCGACCGTCCGACCGACCCTCCGATCGAGAGTATCTATACAGGAATTGGAACGCCTTTGCGTTCAATAGTCAATAGTCAATACGAGATTTTGTGGCATTTCGTACTTTCGCCACTGGTCTGCTGGCATCGCCACCGTTCGGCCTTCATACTCACGTACACTTCCCTTTGTCGCGACGACTCGCGACCAGTCGGTATTTGTACAAAGCCCAGTCGACCAAGCCCAGCCGACGGTAAATTTCAAGGTTTCTGTAACTGTGCGGTTCTGCTCGGGTCGGGACATTATGTACGTATGTACGAAGGCTCGCACACTGGAACGCACTGTCCGTACAAGGCTTTAAAGAACGCTCCGTACTGCTTCGTACACCAATACAGTGAGCGTGTAGTAGGCATGTTCGTTCATCTCGGCGTAAAGCGAGCAGCGAGAACCCATGTATCTTTATGTCTGCCCCCTCCACCCCTCAATTTTTACATCGAATTTCTCAATAAATATATGTATGGTTATAACCAAAATTATGCTTAGTTACACCATATAAATTGATTATTCTCTAACGATAGATTGATAAAGACCAGAATAAATTTTTCATTTATACCGGTAGAGATCGAGTCGGTAGTTAGAGTTGGCTTACAGCCCGTAAACACTGTGCAGTTTATTCACTGTTTCGATAATTTTAACAAATCGGTGCAAATCGAATGCTATGTTATGAACATAATATTCGGTTTGCACCGATTCGTTAAAATTACTGAAACGGTGAATAAACCGCATAGTTTGTTTATTTATGATTATTATGACTTCTTTCACGAACGAATCGTTCTGGGGAAAATGTAAATATTATCGAAACATTAATTATAAAATCATTACATGTCGATGATTTTATTTATCATTCATAATTTTTAAATCAGTCATCTAGACTGAAAACATTTTTACCGATTTTCCGTTTATCATTGAGTGCGCTCTAGTTGCGAAATTCGATGTTCAATTGTTTTCAAACTGTTAACACGCGATACGTCGACTGACAACAATGAATGTGTAGTGACGCGCCACGCCGCTCTTTTTCCGCCTTGTCGGAAACTACGCGATAGAGCGATCAGGGGCCCTTTCTCTAACTCACTCGCAAAGTTGCGTATACGCATCTTAGCCAATAGACCAATCAGGATCAAGTATTCCGTTGTGGTGGGGGTCCTGATTGGTCTACTCGCTAAGAAACGTATACGTTTCTCTTGCGAGTAAGTTAGAGAAAGGGGCCCCAGGGATCTCCTTACCTGAGAACCATGCCTACGTCACAACTAAGGGCCCTTGCACACGACGTTTTTTAAACTAGCTGACGACGCGCGTTATACGCGATTAGGACGCTCAGCAAACGCAAGGCAGTCGGCAAGTTGTGACCTTTACACGCGATCCTTGCTAATACAACCTGCTAATACGCGTTGATGACGCGCAGCGGACGCGCTCATCAAAAAGGCGCATCGTCAGCTAATTTAAAAAACGTCGTGTGCAAAGGCCCTTACGGTTGCCAGCTTTATCGCAGCGTTCCGTACCCCGAGGTACATATGAGGGGCTGAGAAACATAGTGGTGCAAGTCAGCAAAACCTAATTCTGCGGAAATGAACCTTTCGAGTTAATGCTAATAAAAAACTAAGTTATGTTTGTATCGTGTTTCAAAACGGTATGGATGATTAAAAATGCGTTAAATTCTATGTAATATGTCTAGTGGGTGAAAACAATAAAGGATAAAAAATTGTACTAACACAAAATGAAAAAACACAAACACTTTATTATTAAGTCTACTGATCAACATCCTCCTCGTCGTCAAGCAGTGGATCCGAATCCACAACGTTTGCAGACGTTCTTATGTTTTCAAAAAAATTGTGGTGGATGGGGGGAATGTATTTTAGGAGAGACAAGCATATCTCTTTTCTTTAAGAGCCGGTTTTACCAATAGGTATAAACGCGGTATAGCGCTATACTGAGAATAACCATAAGGCTTCATGCTGGTTATTCTCAGTATAGCGCTATACCGCGTTTATACCATGTTGGTAAAACCGGCCCTAAGTGGTTCATATTCCGCGAACCAGAATACATCGGCGCCTGCTCAACATTCTTCAGGAGTATGGGTCGTCCGTCTTTAGTAGGCCTAATGTTGATTTCATTAAATTGAATATCCTCATTGAAGGTTTCTTTATAGAAAATGGTAAATGGTTTTCCTTTTTCAAACCTCAGCCACTGTATTGACAACCAGTTTACCGCTGCACCACTTTCATTCTTTTTTCGTTTGCTTATAGCTTTTTCTAGTGAGTCGGTGTTAAGAAAATACTCTTTTGGCATTTCGACTAACATAAACTTCTTACTTCGCCGTGCATTTTTTATAATGCTATACCAGTCATCTGGAACAAAAATAGTCTTCCCTCTGCTCTCCTTCTCCACTAACCCAAAATCGCTGTCATTGGGGGTAGGTAGGAATAGGTACACAACAGAATATTACTCAGAATTATATTATTTAATAATAATTCGTGATGAGCACGAAAACAAAACCCACATAACATTATAACCTTCTTTTGAATAAACTTTTCTGAACATAGTGGTGTAACTCTGACTTACACCATTATGATTCAGCGAGTTTAGCTCTAGTCGTTTACAACACAAAACTGATGGTGCTTTCTAGTCAAATATAGTAGAAACATGAATTATTTCGAAATGTTTCCAAATGAAGCTTGTGATTCTGAACCAGAATAGTGGCTTAACACAATTTCTTATTATTGTTGACTTACACCACTATGTTTCTCAGCCCCTCATATGTCGGTACCTCGTCGAACCTTTGTCTCACGGTGTACGGAATTTCGCCCGAAAGGCAGTCGGTCTTGAGCTTCAGATGCGTACAGTTGTGTATTTTTTTTCTATCCACTAAAGTAAGTAGATAAAAAACCATACAATATATAAATGTATAATATTAATAAGCTTCATATCACGCTTCAGTTCAATACACAACCGAACTCGGCAATAATAATAACTGACCACATTCTATCATTTAAAAAAATGTTTCATATTTATCTGACAAAAGAGCACGAAAGAAAATTAACGAAAAAAGAAATGAAATCCCCCCCCCCCTCCCCTTCAAAACATCGACGATGTATGATAGCACGAATTAATAAAATAGCTCCCTTTCCAAAGTAATCATGTAACAACTTACGAATCACCAAAGATAATGAAAAAAATACGATAAAAAAGTAATGAAATCATTACCGCCAAATTAATGAAAGCAAGTGTGTTGTCAAGGTATGTTGCGTTAATGAGAGAAATAGTACATAATTCCATACAATGGTAAACTTTGCTACAGAGACTAGAAACAATATAGAGCAAAAAAAACCAAGAGAAGTTCCACTGAAACTGAGAATATATTCACAGTTAACCATTAACTCCTACACATATTCAGTTAACTCCTACATATTCAAGATGAGCAAAGAGCTAAAGTACTAGGGATCCACTGGGACCCTATTTGTGACAGCTTCAAGTTCACCGTCAAATTGGTATTGCCCGCGAAATTGACTAAACGTTCAATCTAGTACTCATAGCCAAACAATTTGACCCTCTAAAGCGGTTGTCCACAGTGATTATAACTTCCAACATCTTTATGTAGTCGTTTTGGGATTAGCTGGGATAAAGAACTACACTGCGTAGAGAAGCAGACACAGCTACACTACCACTTGCGTTAAGCGAAATGTGGCAGGTCTATTGCAGGGAGCAACCCCACCTTAATCAAGTCTCGGTTTCACGATATCTCGGCACTGGAAATTCTCAATAGAGAGTTGAGATTCATAGTTCTTCTGACACGTCGAAGGACGCCTACGTGGCAATTATCTATCTGAAATACACTGATGTAAGTGCTTCTTGTCGCGTCAACCTTATCATAGCCAAATCAAAAGTTGCTCCATTAAAAACATTAGGTACACCACGTCTAGAACTCACTGCAGCTGCTTTATTTGATGGTCTGATCGAATATATTCAAGATGTGTGCTATGTATTTAATCTCAGCTACTACCTACTGCTGGACCGACTCCAGTATCGTTTTTTCTTATATCAGAAAATCTCCATACCACTTGAAGGTTTCTGTAGCCAATCACATATGCGAAATTTATACACGAACGAAACATGTAGTTTGGAAGCCTGTCCCAACAAATGAGAATCTAGCGGACGTGGCCTCTCGCGGAGTAATCTCCGTATGAGCTAATCACTAATCCACACATTATGATGATAAGGTCCCGAGTTGCTTCAAAAAAGCAAAGCACAGTGGCCTAATCAAACTAAATTCATGAACATCTTTACCGACCACCCGACTGGAAATTATCCCAATGCCCTATAAGGACCCGATCGGATATACCCTACTCAGACGTGCCCGATGAGGCCCTTATCGGGATCAAATCAGGTAAAAGTCATAAGATTTACGTGATTATGTCCTCATCAGTATCATGTTCTCTGTCTCTTTAAAAAATTTTTATTTTAAATTCAAAGTTCAGCAGAGTTAGACTGTCGGGCCTTCGTCGGGATCACGTCCTCTTACCTTGTTTGAAAATTTTATTTTTGACGCACAATCCAGTAGGATTACACAACTGGATCTTCATCGGGATCACGTCCTTCAGCCTTGTTTCAAAGTTTCATCTTGAACACGAGGATCAGTAGGGTTACATCATCGGGTTCTCGTCAATTATATCTTGAACGCAAGTTATTATTTAGCGACTCATCATACCGCAAGGGATTAAAATCCTTATATTTTAAGTAATACTAGGGGGCTCCGCTCCCTACTCGCTTTGCTCGTCAACCTCCGGGAGGCTATCGCCCCTGCGCCGCTATCGCAGCACTCCCCCAAGCTTTTGCAGCAGCATCACGTCGTTGTTGTCTTCTTCGTTCAATACGTCCTTCTTCTCCTTCTCCTCCTTCTGCTTCTGCTTCTCCTTCTTCTCTATCTCCTTCTCCTTCTCCTCCTTCTCCTTCTCCTTCTTCTCTTTCTCCTCCTCCTTCTCCTTCTCCTCCTTCTTCTCTTTTTCCTTCTCCTTCCTCTTCTCCTCCTTCTTCTCCTCCTTCTTCTTCTTCTGCTTCTCCTTCTTCTCCTTCTCCTTCTCCTTTTCCTTCTCCTTCTTCTTCTTCTTCTACTTCTCCTTCTTCTTCTTCTTCTCCTTCTTCTCCTTCTTCTCCTTGTTCTTCTTCTTCTTCTTCTCATTCTTTTCCTTCTCCTTCTCCTCCTCCTCCTCCTCCTTCTCATTCTCTTTCTCCTTCTTCTTCTCCTTCTCCTTCTCCTTCTCCTTCTCCTTCTCCTTCTCCGTCTCCGTCTCCTTCTTTTTCTTCTTCTCCTTCTCCTTCTCCTTCTTCTTCTTCTTATCCTTCTCCTTCTCCGTCTCCTTCTTCTTCTGCTCTTTCTTCTACTTCTCCTTCTCCGTCTCCTTCTTCTTCTTCTACTCTTTCTTCTACTTCTCCTTCTCCGTCTCCTTCTTCTTCTTCTACTCTTTCTTCTACTTCTCCTCCTCCTCCTCCTCCGCTAATAACCGTCCGTACTTCGCATATCTGCCTCCCCCCCCCCCGGCCATGGTTTTTGGCAACACATTTATTCGAAAACTATTTTATATAATAGAAGGATAGAAGGATATATCGCGTTGGACTTTTTAACTCACATACCATCGTTTCAAACAATTTACACAAGAGTCGGTGGCTCAATTGGTAGAGTGCGAGAGCATTCCCAATTTCGAAGCAGCCCGTCCTTAAGGTAGTACCTCCACGAGATCGTTGAATTAAGAAATGGTTGAAATTTGACATATATGTTATTTAATGCATTATCCAAACATCTGTGTAATTTAAATAAGTTAGACCACCCCAAACCTGAGATATTTACACTTGAAGTTGGCTTGATTTACTCGTAACAGATACGTTATGATGGGCAAAACAGTACGTCATTAATTCTACCGTCAAAACTAAAATTAAGAAGTTGATAAAAAAACGAGGATAAGGTAGAATAGGATATCACGAATAATGTGACAAAAAATGAAAATGATTCACCATCTAGTTTCCAAGATATAACCATGAGAAGCCCTCACAATTCTGGTCGTATAGCATATATCTGCAAGGCCTGCAAGCGAACGAGTGCGCGGAGGGGAAACGGAACAGCGAGCCACGATCGTCGCTCATACGCACAGAGAAGAGTGCGTCGTCTGTATATACAAACTATTTCGTGTATTGGGGCAAAGCCCGGACAGTCCCGGCAAAAAGTTTACTAGTAATGGTAGATTAAAAACACAATATATTTTATGGCAATAAATGATATCCATCGTATTATCTATTAGTACCGAGTTAATATTCCGTAGTTTTTAATTTCATTTACTACTAATTAAACCAATTATCAATATTTTAAACTTGAACATGTGGTATGTAACTTTTGGTTGAGGTCGTCGCGGAGGAACTACCTTAAAAACCGCAGGTTCGAGTCCCGGTAGAATATGGAAATAGGATACCATTTTTTTTTACTTCAATACCTAACAATATTTAATAGCTCATTGATAAATAGAAGTACGAGATCTATTAGAAAAGTATCCGACCTTATTATTTTTTGCGAAAACCTGATGGATTTAAATCAAGCGCGCTTGCATGAGCCGACGTTGAACCTTCGTGCGTATACGTGAATTTTTTCCCGACTGTCGATAGGGTCAGTTGGTGGCAAGCAGCATTTGAGTGAGGTAGTGTGTAGTGCTCCCGTCGGTTTTGCATTACAAGGGAAATGACGGAACGACTGGAGCAGTGCTACTGCATCAAAGTTTACCAGAAACTGGGCGACAGCCAGGTGGAAACCAATCGGAAGATTCAGATGGCTTTCGGTGACGATGCTATGGCATCACACAGATTAAGGAGTGGTACAACCGGTTTGAAGACGGCCGCATATCGATGGAGAGCGAGCCACGCTCCTTAATTTATGTGTGATACCCATAGCATCTTCACCGAAAGCCGTCTGAATCTTCCAAATGGTTTCCACCTAGCTGTCGCCCAGTTTCTGGCAAAATTTGACGCAGTAGCGCTGCTCCAGTCGTTCCGTCATTTCCCTTGCAATGAAAATCCGACGCGAGCACTACACACTACCTCACTCAAATGCTGCTTGCAACCAACTGACGCTATCGACAGGCGGGAAAAAATTCACGCATGTGTGCGCACGAAGGTTCAACGTCGGATCATGCAAGCGCGCTTAATTCAAGTCTTTCAGGTTTTCGCAAAATAAAATAAGGTCGGATACTTTTCTAAGAGACCTCGTATTTATTTCGGTTTTCTATTCGGTTATTGTATAACGTAACTGCTCTAAATAATTTTTCGGGATCCCATCATGTTTACCCAAGAAGGTCCCTATAACGCATTTGCGTTGCATGTACACTCGGGACTCTATCGGGTTACCTGATACGAGCCCGATTATATCCTCGGTTAAGCTAGATCAGGTCCTGATAAGAAACCTACTACTTTTTCCAGTCAAGCAGGAGATGTAAAAGACAATTCAAAGCCACATAACCTAACCTACTGCCGAGTGGGAGTTGATTTATCGATTTTCATCATGGTCGAAATTTGTTCGTCACTAATTATACAGGGTGTTTCATAAGTATTGTGACAAACGTAAAGGGGTTGTAGAGGGCATTAAACTAAGCAATCTTGACCAATAAACCAGTGTCCAGAAATATGCCGTTTGGGCAGGAAGGTGAATGAACGTTTCATTCAGATACTGCCGCACTTGCAAAGAAAAATGCGCCGGAGCGCCATCATGTGCGACAGTCCGCAAGCCCAAATGCGGAAAGGCAGCAAAACAATTATGAATCGCAGCGTGCACTATTTTTCCCGCAAGGTCCATGGCCCCGCAAGGTCTCCAGACTTAACACCCTTAGATTTCTTTTTCTGGGGCTATGTCAAAACGTTGGTGTACGAAACACCTGTCAACAACGTGGAAGATCTATTGGGAAGGGTCATGGCCGCCTCCACAGTTGTGCAGGACATGCCTGGGGTATTCCATAGGGTCCGAACCGCAATGCACAACCGTGCCACACTCTGTATTGAGCGAAACGGAGGCCATATTGAGTCATTTTTATAAACATTAAAAATGCAATTATTAGTTGCTTCGTGTTTCTCTCATTCACCTTCCTGCCCAAACGGCATATTTCTGGACACAGGTTTATTGGTCAAGATTGCTTAGTTTAATGCCCTCTACAACACCTTTACGTTTGTCACAATACTTATGAAACACCCTGTATATTCCGTTTCTTAAATAAACATCGAAAGACTCGATTACTAAAACCCCAGATATTAACCACCAATTAAATTAAAGATGCAGAGAAATGTTGGATTCGGTAGATTCGATTAAGTCATTTTAAAAGTGAGATTAAGCTGTTGAGAGCCCAGCGCCTAATGCCAATAACGAAATTGATCGCGACACTTAAGAGCGAAGAATTTAGTTAAAACCATTATACATCGGCATATCAAATGCACACGTGGACGCTCATCAATGGTTACCTAAAAAATAGCTGATTTACCAGCTATTCGGATAAAACCGTCGCATAAGTTCAATCATACAGGTGTAGATTATGCAGGATCTATTTTGGTAAGAACAGCGCCAGGCAAGGGTCATAAAGCCCACAAGCTCTATATAGCGCTTTTCGTTTGTCTCGACTTGTCTTGGTAAGCAACTATACTTCCGAAGTATTCTTAGCTGCCCTCGATCGGTTTTCAGCCTGATGAGGACTCCCAGCCAGGATCTAAAGTGATAAAGGCACGACGTTTCAAGGTAGCGATTGTGAACTTGCTCGCACGTTCAACATTGTCACGCGTAATCTCGATATTCAAGCGCGATTTGCAACCAATCATGTTTCATGGAAATTCATTCCACCCTCCGCTTATCACTTTGGCGGGATTTGGGAGGCTGGAGTGAAAAGCATGAAACATCACTTAAAGCAAATACTTGATGATTACAATCCGACAGCTGAAGAACTCAGTACTTTGTCGTGCCGCATCGAAGCCTGTGTTAACTCATGCCCAATTTGTCTACTATGAAACGGCGTTGACAGTCTCGATACATTGACCCCGGGTTACTTCTTAGTCGGGACTTCTCTCAAAGCGGTTCCGACCTTTTCCTATTTAGACGTTGCTGATAATTATTTATTACGATAGCAATTTTGTCAAAAGATGGCTGAACGATTTTGGAAAGTTCGGTCAAACGATTATTTAAATACATTGCACCACAACTTACCTCGAACCCGGTGAGCTAACGCTCATCGGGAAGCAAAATCCCCCCCTTTTTTTTACAAATAGTCCAGTCAAATTTCCGTTTAAATCGGAAATTGAGACATACGGGCGAAAACTTGGAAAAAGGTGTGTTTTGATGTTACTAATGGAGGGAACATATTAAAAGAAAAATCACCAACCGGGTACGGCTGTAAAAAATTATTTATTGTTGAAAAAATCGGTTCTTCGCTAATATTTTGAGAACTTCGTGACATATTGAAAAATAGTTAAAACAAAAGTTGTAGATAATAAAATTACCTACAAAAAAGCTATTACACTTTTTACACTATCTTCAACGCCTAAGAAGCTAGGACCTCCAGATGAATTGAAATGTTCAAATATTCATAACAAATCCAAAAATTAAGATTTTTGCAATTTTCTTTTTTGTAACCCGTTTAGAAAAATCTCGCCATTTTTCCTAGCGAAACCAAATTTTGTTTTTCATTATTGTTTACACATGATTGATTTTTAAAGTTTTAAATGCTTGAATTTACATAGAAATTTGCAATTAAAAAATTTTTTAATTATACCATCGTTTATTTCGGATTGTTTGTGAAGAAAAATATAAATAGCAGTTCAACGTATCTCACCTGGTTTGCAAGATATGCTAAATTGAAAAGGAAGGAGATTGATGCGATGATCACCACTGACTATGCAAACTGTGCCAAACATATATAGTGTCGCACCGTTCTCACTCACGTCGCCCTGACGTTTATGTGCCCGCGCTGCTGCAGTTGTCTGCGAGTGTCAGTGAGATTGAGGGTTGCTCTCGGCCTTCCGGACGTTGCAGGGGTTTCGTAGCATCGCGACCATGAATACCTCGCCAACCTAGTAGCCCAGGCAGTACCTATACATTATCTTATTTCCATTAGCGCCTTTCCAGCGCCTTCTAGGTAAACGGTTCTACTTTTGGTTGATCAACGAAATTGATTAAATTTCATTGAACAGTGCTTTGAGAAACAAATTTTTGAAAATTGCGTCGCGCGAGCGTTCCAAGTGGCTGGGATTGGCGTACATTATAGGTTCGTTCCAACTAACATGAGAACTGGTTCTGAACTCGGCGGAGTGTGCGCAGTCTGACTTAGCCGTTCCAACAAACACAGAACTGGTTCTGGAACGATTCCAAAGAGCGTTCCAACTAAACTGCGAACTGTAATAGAACGGTTCTAGAACGGTAATTCCAGTCCCTAGTTCTGAGTTGGGACGATTTTCTAGCCCACGCGTAGTAAGGCGCGAGACGCGCTCTATTTGAATCGGTGAGTCCAAGAACAGTACAAATGCATAAAGATAGTTTCGAGAGAAAATGAAAAAACATAATAACTTCACAATGAGTTAATGACCATGATATAAAAGTTGTGATAACTTTTTAGGTAAATAATAATTGAAAATAAAAAATCCGAAAAAATCACTCCCCTCCATGTTATAGAAGGAAAAAATGTATGCACTCTTGTACTCTTTTTGGACTCATCTTTCTTTTTCTGCTTTTTTGAATGTTTGTGCATGATAAGCTCTTGAAAAATGTAATGTTTTTTACGTTTCAACAATTAGTTGAACTCACACATCCGCTTAGGATAACCCGTGATTTTCCGCAAAATGTGTACAAAAGGTGGACAAGCCTCCCTGTGCTGTGTGCGATCCTGTGTTCCAACACATCCCATGAATTCAGTTCTAGAACGCATCTGACTGGCGCATGCGCATTAAATAATTCTTAACTAGTTCCAGGACGGTTCTAGAACTGTCTTAAAATGCTTGTTGGAACGAACCTTATATCATCGATGCTTCGATAGCGCAACGGTCAAGTTGCCGGGCTGGAAGTCGAGGTCGTGGGTTCAATTCTTGTTGGGTTTTTTTTTCTTTTTTTTTATTAACTCTTTTTTTCATTTGATTGCAACCCCTTTTTGTTACAGAAAGTGGTTTACATTACCGAATAAAATAATAGTTTCAATGTTTTTCATAGTTTTCCATTATTTTCTTCCTCATTGAATTGAACCAATATTATTTGTAAGAACAGTTGGAAACATCGTTGCATTTTTTTACTCTTACATTTCGTCATGGAAATTTTTGGCTGCCGAAGATTTTGTTCATGATTTTGGATGATAATTGTCGAAAAAACATTTGAAGCACACCGTATTTTGACACCATGAGCATTTATTTTGACGAATGGAACATTGCCACACGCACATTTACACTTTAAAAGTGTTATGGGAAAGCAAATTTCATTGTTTCATTCAGTGTTTCAAATGTTTTTTCGACAATTATCATCCAAAATCATGAACAAAATCCCCGGCAGCTGAAAATTCCCATAACGAAATGTAAGAGCAAAAAAATGCAACGATGTTTCCAACTATTCTTACAAATAATATTCTGCCCTGCTAAGGAAGTCGTATCTACAAAAACATCGATTTTTTTACTTTTTCGGCTATTTGAACATATCTATCTGCTTTATTACTGTGCCAAGTGTGTAAGGAGTACCTGCAGCTCTTATATATCAGCTAAAAACGAAAATCGGATGCGTTTCTACGAGCACGGCATGAAACAATTGAGCCGTTGAAAATCAGAATGGTGTAAGTCACATTTCGTGTAAGCTGAGGTTATTTGACTGCAAAGTTAAGTAAAATTTTTAAAATCTGTTTAGATGATACAAACAGATATTTTAAATCGTAAATATCTGCTTTGTATCATCTAGACAGATTTTTCAAATTGTACTTAACTTTGCAGTCAAATAATCTCAGCTTACGTGAAATGTGACTTACACCATTCTGGTTTTCAACGGCTCAATTCAGAAAAACTGTTGTATTTTGTAATGTGTTAAAGTGTAGATACGACGTCCTGTTTTAGCACGGCAGTATTTGTTCACCTCAATGAGGGAGAAAAAAATGTAAAACTATGGAAGAATTGAAACTATTATTTTATTCGATAATGTAAACCGCTTTCTATAACAAGAAGGGGTTGCAATCAAATGAAAAAAAGAGTTAATAAAAAAAAAAGAAAAAAAAACCAACAAGAATTGAACCCACGACATCGAAACCCCCAACCCGGCAACTTGACCGTTGCGCTATCGAATCATTGGTGATATCCCGAGTCGAAATTTTGGTGCTCCCTTGGTTCTCTCTTGGAGAAGGACGAGCACTACCTGAGAACCTTTTGGGCCCATTGCAATCCAGATAGTTTTGGTGCTCCAATGCTGCTCTGTACGTACAGTTATTTCCCGATTTGCACGTTGGGAGCATCAGAGGAGTAGCAAAACCAAATTCTCTTAGGTACTCCCGTAGTCCTCCATTGGAGAACTAAATTCTCTGAGGTACTCCCGTAGTCCTCCATTCGACTCTAGTCAATGTAATAATAATAATAATAATTACAAATTTTAATATCGGAATATAGTTTTGAATTTATTCACTCTTTTTGCAATAAAAAATGTCCTGTTGGGTTTTGGAAGGAAGCAGGTCAGGTTCAAATTATAATAAAGGAATTAAAAAAAAGCTGCGAATTAATTCCAACACCTAATACATTAATTATTTCTTGCTCTTTCCAATATGTCCTCTCATAGTGGAGTGAATACCTTGCTCCAGTCAGGAACTTCTTCCGAGTAGCTCTCGCTACCTGCAAATGCATTAATAGAGTTAAAAAATGAGCTATAATTATACATGTGACAGATTATAAAAGACAGAAATTATTTATGAACCTAAAGAAATTGTTCGACCCGTTGGCTGCGCTCTACCAGATTGAAAGGGTAATGTTTGATTTAATGATCCCCGTGTTTCTATGACGTTGATACTTCGCTGCATTTCAATATCCTGACGGGTACCTGATTCCACGTGAGGACGTTTTGTCGGCGGTGATGGGAAGACCCTATTTAAAAATAAAAATACGAAATATAAGTACCTTAATGATGTTTTTTTTTTAAATTTCAAAAACACGTAAAATTGAAAGAAAAATTAATTTCGACGGTTTAGTTCAGTAGTGAACTAAAACCAAATTAATCGACTTGGCTTCATGGCGACATTTTTGACAATATTTTTGGAAGTTAGGTACTTATCTAGAAAAAATATTTATACTGATCTATTTTGTTCATTTGAATTAGGGCTACAAACAACAAAAAGTTATAACAGAGATTCCACTATATTACTTCGATTCTAAACTGTTTTTCAGAAATTAACTGAACCTCGGAAAATGATTTAACCATGTTTATTACTTCGCTACTGAATTGTAAAAGAAAAAAACTAATACATACTACCATCTTTTGCTTCCTTTCGTCCGTTGGCATCTTTCACGAACTTAATTCTCCGGTATCTCATTCTTTCATTTTTCGGCTTGAACACAACCAAAGTCCATTTCTTCTCGCGTCCTTTAGATTTTGGTCCTTCACTTGAAGCAACTTTTCCTCTTTTGCCACTCATGTTCACCGTTTCACTGTTTACCACTTCTTAAAATTAGAGAAAATCAGCTCACTTCTTGTCGTCTTCACGTCCTTGCTTCGACTGGCCCCAGGGTCCTCCGGCCTTAGCCTTAGGGAGGGGTTCACGGAAAAACTCGCTGCTTGCCGTACCTACCTAGGTTTATTGAGCTACCTGGGGTACGAGGGCGTCACGTGCGTCATTCCTACGCTCGCACCGTACTTTCTACCGCGTTGGATAAGGATGCAATGTGGAAATATTTGAAATTGCTGAAAAAAAAGTGCTTGTATGTGTCTGCACAGTATGGAAAAGTTTTACAGACACCACCTGCAATATAATATATTGACATGGCTAATAATTAGGTAAAATATGGAATCGTAGAACATTATTTAAAACTAATCAGTAACTGCAGACATTATAATTGCAATTGTGAGTATTCACATTTGGCAATTATTCAAGAAATCATCCAAGATGGCATGTTTGAAGCTGACGGAAATCAGTATCGATATAATACGGCAGGATTTATGTACAAATGTCATACAATAAATAATATAGAAGTTATTCCGATAAATCTAATACAAGCTCCATGTTTTCACATTACGATCAATGGCCCGTCATATGTATCAATGCAAATTAATGATAAAGAATTAGAATAAATTGTAATTCATTGCAACTTTTTTTAATTAAAAATATATAATTTAAGTTCATGTATACATGTGGCTGTTTATTTTGTATTACTGTCTACCACAAATATATCAGTAATTAATATATAGCTAATGAACGTGCCAGTCGAAAATTTTCTAAGTCCATCGGGCGCGACAGTCGACAATTTTCTAAGTCGGATTTCGACGGGTAGAGAAGCAAAAGAGTCGTTATAGAGTATTAAGGAGAAGTACGGAGAACCAAGGGAGAACCAATAGGTTTGTTCCAACCGAGCAGAAAACCGTACATGAACGGTACCGGGCATGCGCAGTAGAGAAATTCTGTTCCAACCGTACGCTGGACGGTCCCTGTACGATGTTGTGCGGCGTTCCAACCACCGCTGGGATCGTGTGTGGAACGGTTCCTGTACCGTCCATCCGATGCTTGGTCCTGATCGTGAACTGTGTGGACTGACATGCGCACTACGGCGATTAGTTTGCCTGGCGCGGTTATTTAAATACTTTTGAGAGTTGACGTTTTCTATCTCCGTATTTTTGTTGCAAGTTATTAAAATGACGTCTAACGAAGGCGATAGTGATGTGTCGGATATATCGGATATGTCCGACACAAGTGACGATGATATTGAATTATACGAAAATAGGGTTAGAAACCAGGATTATTTAGGTAAGTGACAGATTGAGGTTAAGTGTAGAAAATCTTTGTTGGAAAACTGATAGAAAATCATTCAATTTGATTGAAAGACTATAACGAAGGTGGATTAAATTTGATTTGATGAGATAGAAGTTTCTGCACAAATTATGCTCCGGGAGTTGCCACGTCGAGCATACCTACCAAGAAGGAAGAATAAGGCCTAGGAAGAATCCCCCGAGGAATCGATGGAAACAAAGTAAAGGAACGGGAAAAAAGGGAGGCGGAACAATAGCGAGGAGGTGGATGCCGGTACGACTAGTTAGGTATCCGCCAGGCACACTAACAAGGTTGGTCTATCCAGTTTGACATTTAAGGTTAAGTTTCCTGTCAGTTCCCTGCCAGTTCACCCGCGTACCGACAAAAGAGGAAGAAGGCTCTAAAAGGGAGAAACAAACCGAGAAGGGGAAAGAGAAGCTAAAGGAATGTATTCTGGAAGGAATAAGAAAGAAGCAATCAACTGAGGGACGAGAGTGTCGGCGCGGAAGCTTTGCTGAACGCACCGGCAAGGAGGGGAACGCTTACGAGCAACCAAAAGGGAAAACCAAATATGGAACAAGATATCAGTATAAAGGTAGATCGTACTAATCCAACTAGGTAAGGATCGCAACAAGAAGACGTGAGATTTCCTCAGGAAACGTCGTGCCGAGCGTATCTGCTGAATAGGAAAAATTCTCCAAGGAATCGAAGAAATGAAGTATCGACATAAACGACTAAAAAGGGTTCCAGAACAATAGCGAGGAGGAGGTGGAAGCCGGAACGACCAGTCCCTCGCCAGACATACTAACAACAAGTCCACCCACGTGTCAGTCATGCGCGAGCAATGCATGGGATACTCGATGAGGAACTGGAATCTTATGAAAAGAAAAGTAGAGGTAATCGGTGGCTGTAGTCGGCAGCTATTAAGGTAATTATAAGACTCCCAAGCCGAGCAGGCATGGCAAGCGAGATAGAAATTGGCCAGACGAGTGAGACGCACCGGGAGCGTTACCGGTCGTGTCGACAAAGGAGGGAGAAGACTTAAAAAGAGAGAAGCACCCTGGGAAGGGGAAACAGAAGCCACAGAGAATGTATCCTGGAAGGAATAAGGAATAAACAACCAGATAAAGGGAAGAGAGTGTTGGCTTGACGTGCCGGCAAGGAGGAAGACACCGATAAAGGAATCAGGTGGAAGAAATAACCAATCAGAGAATAGGATATCAATTTAAAGGTAAGTCGTGCTAATTTAATCAGTTAACTAACGCAAGAACAGGACGATAGATTGCTCTGGGAGACGCCACGCTATGCGTACCTGAGATAAAGGAAGAATACCCTGAGGAATCGAAGGAATTAAAGTTGACGGACTGGAATGGGAGCTAGAATAATAGCGAGGATGAGGTGGAAGAAATAAGGGATAAGCATGTAACCGACCAAGTAAGTAACATGACGCGAAAGCTAACAAAAGCCCGTAGGTAGAGAACGAGAACCGGAGTAAACGCGAGAGGCTCCACGGGAAGGATGGAGCAAAGGATGCGAGACGCAATGGTTCGTAGGAAGGTAACGAAGAAGAAGAGCTCCAACTTTGAAGATGCATTCGGACTCCCATTGGCGTCAGGAAGGAAATGAAATGGACTAAGTAGACAACGCGTAGGGGGAATTAATGAAGTGAAATAACAGCAATACCAATTTATACCTACTGAAAAATTGTAAAACCTATTTCATCTTTGTTAAAACTGCGTAATTTGTTTCAGATGCAGGCGGTTGGTGATCAGAAGAAAAAAATTCAAATTGGCAATTGATGGAAGGAAGACATCGAAATGGACAGGCCAGAAGGAGATCCAGACTGAGCCATACATGGAAAAAAAAGGATATTTCTCGATTGAGGTAAGACATTTATGAAATGAGATTGCAGCAATACCAACCTATACCGATTGAATGATCGTGACATCTATTGTCTTTGTTAATAGGAAGAGCATGTGGGCTTGACAACCAGCACTGCAGGAGAACTTGGAAGTCGAGGACGAGGGAGATTAACGTGGCATACCAACAGACTTGCGTGTGCAAATTGATGTGTTTCTTTAATTTCATGACGAATGGAAGCGTACAAATTATATTTATTTTTATAGTAGTTGGTAAAATACTCTTAAAATACTTAAACTTATGTGGCATTCCATGTCAACTTTTAGTAGTAGAAACTTTTGGGTCTCCGATTTAGTTGCTCATTTTTTTCCAAGTATCTTTAATCAATATAAAAACTGGCCTAAATTTTCAGAACGATTCCATAAATCGTTGAGCTGTTATTATTGTTTTTTCATCACGATTTACGGCTTCAATTAACAAAATATGGAAGAAATGATCCATATGAAATATTTGTATTTTTTGGTGATTTCGAAAAAAAATGTATTTCTTTATATTGCGTTTTTTTTATTGAAAATGGAAATAAAAAGTGTTGTATCTCAAAACCGACATTTCTAATTTTCATGATTTTTTACCCTACATTTCAACATCTTTTACGGTAATTTACGGAGAGCACTTAGAAAGTGGGGCCTCCCATATACATTTGTTAATGAATTTTTTAGTGATTTGAAATGTCAGAATTATCTTTATTCATGCTAGCTTATAATGGATTTTTTTTGCCCTGCTAAAATGTAATTCCAATACATGATTTTATAAAATTGTACATTTGTTATTAATATGACAGATCGAATTATGAAATATGTAGTCCTATAAATATGGGCCTTTTAAGTATCTAAAAATGTCTGATGCTTTAGTATGTTTATGGTAGTATATTGCATTAGTATTCGATTCTCGCTGAGAACCGAACTCGCTTAGAAAACATCTATTTTAAGATAGCATGAATAAAGTCCATTCTGACATTTCAAATGAGTAAAAAAATTAATTAAAGAATGTCTATGGGAGGCCCCACTTTCTAAGTGCTTTCGAAATTATCGTAAAAGATGTTGAGACTTCACGCAACTTGCAAATGACAGAAAATGTCAACTGAAATAGCGTGATATAAGCAAGAGAACACCGTGCTCACCGCGTCGTGGGTTAGACACGACTGACCGATTCACGAACGATCCCAAAACCGTTCCAACTGCTCTTGCCAGTTACCAGCAGTGCAAACATCGCGCCTGCGCATTAAACCAATCCCACCAGTTCCGTGACAGTTCCAGAACCGTACAGGAATCGTCGGTTGGAACAAACCTAATATTACCGACTGGAGAATTACAGAGCACCAAGGGAGAACCAATATTGCCGCCTGGAGAAGGACGGAGCACCAAGGGAGAACCAAAATTTCGACCAAAATTATATAACGTACGCCAATCCCAGACACTTGGAACACGCGCTCGACGCGATTTTCAAAAAATTTTTTCTCAAAGCACTGTTCAAGAGATGATTTTTTTCTCATAGATATGTTCAAATAGCCTAAAAAGAAAAAAAATCGATGTTTTTGCAGATACGACTTCCTTAGCAGGGCAGAATATTATTTGTATGAATAGTTGGAAACCTCGTTGCATTTTTTTGCTCTTACATTTCGTTATGGGAATTTTCAGCTGCCGAGGATTTTGTTCATGATTTTGGATGATAATTGTCGAAAAAACATTTGAAACACTGAATGAAACAATAAAATTTGCTTTCCCATAACACTTTTAAAGTGTAAATGTGCGTGTGGCAATGCTCCATTCGTCAAAATAAATGCTCATGGTGTCAAAATACGGTGTGCTTCAAACGTTTTTTCGACAATTATCATCCAAAATCATGAACAAAATCTTCGGCAGCCAAAAATTCCCATGACGAAATGTAAGAGTAAAAAAATGCAACGATGTTTCCAACTGTTCTTACAAATAATATTGGTTCACTTCAATGAGAAAGAAAATAATAGAAAACTATGAAAAACATTGAAACTATTATTTTATTCGGTAATGTAAACCACGTTCTGTAACAAGAAGGGGTTGCAATCAAATGAAAAAAAAGAGCTAATAAAACAAAAGAAAAAAACCCCAACAAGAATTGAACCCACGACCTCACGACTTCCAGCCCGGCAACTTGACCGTTGCGCTATCGAAGCATTGATGATATAATGTACGCCAATCCCAGACACTTGGAACGCTCGCGCGACGCAATTTTCAAAAATTTGTTTCTCAAAGCACTGTTCAATGAAATTTAATCAATTCCATTGATCAACCAAAAGTAGAACCGTTTACCTAGGAGGCGCTGGAAAGACGCTAATGGAAATAAGATAATGTATAGGTACTGCCTGGGCTACTAGGTGGGCGAGGTATTCATGGTCGCGATGCTACGAAACCCCTGCAATGTCCGGAAGGCCGAGAGCCACCCTCAGTCTCACTGACACTCGCAGACAACTGCAGCAGCGTGGGCACACAAACGTCAGGGCGACGTGAGTGAGAACGGTGCGACACTATATATGTTTGGCACCGTTTGCGTAGTAGGCCAGAGAGAGGGAAGTTATTTTTGATAACATGGTGCTCGTGGAACAAAATGCCCTAAAGCTGATTTATGCGGGATTATGTAGCTGTTTTGGTCCTGATTAACATACTAAAAGTCCCCATCCCTCCAACGGTGCAAACAACCCCAAAACTACCCCTAAAGTTACATTTGTTTAGTTCTTATCAAATATCTTAAAAATTATTCCTTTTTTTGGAAAAATGCAAGAGACCAAAATGAAAGCCAATAAAGTTATCTACAATTCGGTGTATATATGAATACAATTTGAATAAACCTGTGGCATACAGCAAGTGTCAAAAGTCATTAAATATTTTTCGGCCTTCAAGAAAAAACACTTTTCTCAGCGTAAATGCCATCAAATTATTTTCCCATGAAAAAGTACTAAAAAATAAAGAACAAATAGTGTAAAATCAATAAAGTTAGGTATTTTTTTACTTCGAAGTGTTTCTGAAATGTAAGAAATTTTACAATCGGCCCTTCATTACGTAATAGGCGTATGCTAGGCGGCTAAATGCAAGTGAAGACGGATAACATTTGGCCTTTCCACAATTGTAGCATGGAAGTAAAATCCGGGCTAAATGCCAGAATATGAAAAATTGAGTTGAGTGCTAAAAAGTGGGCTATGTGACAACCCCAATACGCTGTAAAAAATTGGCTATGTCTAGATCCTTCAAAATCTAGTTCAAATAATTGCCACAAGAATCTTGCTTGCTGCAAAGCTTGCTTGCTTGCTTGCTTACAGATCCGCATATCTCAAAACTTTCTTTTTCGCACTTAGCCTGGATTTAACTCTTCCATGCTACAATTAGTCTTACGGTTAATACACCACAACATGGCAATCTTTAATAGGCCCCGATTTTAAACAAATGAAAACAATAAAAAGTTGTTTATTTCACAACTAAGCCAACATCTCGAAACAGCTGATATTAAAGTTTTCCAAGCACCTGGGGATGCAGATACACTCATAGCGGAGAAAGTTCTTGAAGCAAGAAAGTTAGAAAAATCGGTAACATTGGTTGGTGAAGACACTGATTTAATGGTATTACTGTTATTCAAATCAAGAACGGATAATATTTATATGTTAAGACCCGGCAGCACTACAAAACCTAATAAAACAACGAACATAAATGCGCTTCAAAATAAGATAGGTACTATGCGTGCTTCGTTTTTATTTTCCCATACCGTTTTTGGATATGATACTACCTCGGCAATTTATAAAAAAGGAAAGTTGTCTACATATAGGCTTTCAGAGAAACATCAGGACCTATAAGCCAAAGTAGCCATTTTTTAAAATCCCACTGCAGACAAGAAGGATATAATCGCTATTCGAGAAGAGTTTCTATTGGCTCTCTATGATGTCGGAAAGTCAGTAAAAACGCTAAATCAGCTACGCTTTTTCAAATTTCATAACAATGCATCAAGACAGAGTTTAAGTGCAAACTTCTCATTAACTTCTTTACCACCAACATCAGATGCAGCCGCTCAGCACAGTTTGCGGGTATATTACCAAATCCAGGAATAGCTGGAAAATGAGTTAGAAGCTACCTCTTGTGGATGGAGAAAGCAGGGAGAACTTCTTTTACCAATAACGACCGACAAACCAATTGCACCAGAATTCATCCTAAAATTGATATTCTGTAACTGTAAGACTGATTGTGGAAAGCTGTGTAAGTGTAAGAAATCTGGTCTAAACTGTTCAAATCTGTGTGGGCAATGTCAAGGACAGTTCTGTAGGCATATATTTCAACCCGCTGAAAACGAAGACGACGAAGAAGATTTGATCTAGATTTTTTATTGTACATATACTCTAATGTAAGTACGAGTATTGAATGTATGTATATTGTTTCTTGATGTAGGAAAATAAATATTTGATATATACTTTTATTATAATATGTAGATACCTACGATTCTTTAGCCATATTAATAGCCATTTTTGAATCGACTTTAAAACTTCACTACACGCCACTGCCCTAATTTTGATTGGATTTTCTTCAAGTGATAAATAATTTAAACTTCAATTGTTCTAAACAGAACAATTCAAACTAATTACATCACTTTTGAGTATTGAAAAAACTGTATCGTCTTCGGACACTTGCTGCACGCTACCAACGTAACATATTTTGACATACATACATACATATATCTATATATGTTTATATTAACCCATTCCCTCCCAGTGGGTCGTTTGCGACCCACCTAAGAAAAAAAATTCTGCAGCGCCACTTATTGTTTCGCGCGCGCTTCTACCGTGCTAAACACATGTAGTAGGCTTGGAAACAGTGTTCTGATGCGCCAGCCAGGCACTCCCCTCCACTGATCGGCAGTAGCGGCGAAGCGTCGAGGAGGATGGCGGACCCGGTAGTGCGCTCTCGCCGACAATGGTAAGTTCAGTGGTAAAAAGTGTTACAATATTTTATATCTGGTGTGAATATTACGGGGGTATGTATACTGCATCTTTAGAGCCATTTAGGTTGACTGTACTTTGTTTGGTTCATGAGCTGGACGTCATATAAGATAGCGTGGGTCGCAAACGACCCACTGGGAGTGAATCGCGGAACAATGTAGGTTTACATTCTTGTGCTTATTTTTGCACGACGAGGGCTTTCCGTAACCGTTTTTGAAAACAAACGTTTAAAAATAATATTTTTAGAGAAAAATACAATACTTTGTAGATTTTGGTGAATTTATTTTATTATTTTGTCTTACAATAATGACACTTTTGTACACTTTTGCAGGCGAAAACCTCTTTCAACTGCAGAAATTCTAGCCGAGTTGGACATGATGACGGCCTCGGACCTTCCGGGGACCTCCGCAGATATTTTTATTACGCCTCCGGAAGACGACGGTAATTTATCAAATGCTGATTCGGGTGACGAGGACAACTGCTGCAATCCCGACAAAATGAACAGAAATCAGCTAAAAGCCCAAGCTGAACTGGTCATTCGAGGTACCGTTGGTGTAGATGTCGACTCAGACGATGTTTCCAGCGATGACTCTAATCCTGACGAAGATTTCTGTCCTGAATCTGCGATCGATGATGACTCTGAATCAGTGACCGACGACAATTTCGGCGACGAATCCGAGACTGAAATGCCTGCAAAGAAAAGAAAAGTGACTGCATTATCGTTTACGAAGGGAACAAACATGAATTCGTCATCATCAAATAAGAAAAAAGAAGTGAACCTATCATCCTCAAAAAAGAAAAAAGAGGTAGATCAGCCCTTGTCCAAGCAGAAAAAACAGGCGCATCCGTCATCATCCACGAAAAAAAAACAGTCGAATTTGTCATCAGCTACGAAGAACAAACAGACAAACCCGTCATCATCAAAGAAGAAAAAACCTACTAGGCCCTGGGAGCAAGGAGACCTCCAACCATCAGCTATCGAGGAACAGCAGCTTCTTAGCGTAATTGCTGGCGCAATATCACCTGTAAACAAAGATTCGAATCCATTAGATTTTTGGGAATTATTTATAACGGAGGAAGTAATTGAGATGATTGTCAGTAACACAAACTTGTACGCTGCTCAAAATAATGAACCTAACCTAAACCTTACCAGGGAGGAAGTTTATTGTATTTTAGGTATACTCTATCTAAGTGGTTACGTTCCTCATGCAAGGAAACATATGTACTGGGAGCTATCTGATGACGTGCACAATACCCTTGTTGCTAAAACAATCCGTCGAAATAGATTTAACGATATTTTGCGTTATTTTCACGTTTGTGACAACACTAATTTGCTCCGAGAAAAAGTAGGTGATAATATGGCTAAAATTCGAGCCTTTATTGAAGTAATGAACAAGAACTTCATTCATAACGCTCCTAACGTAACGAAACTTTCAGTGGACGAATCTATGATCCCTTATTTTGGACGTCATGGCTGTCGCCAATTTATAAAAGGAAAGCCCATACGATTTGGCTACAAAGCATGGACTTTGGCACAGAAGCAAGGTTATTGCTTGCAAGCTGATATATATCAGGGTAAAGGAACAGAACCTCGTTCTAAAGACGTAACGTTAGGAGAAAAAGTTGTTTTACACTTTTGTGATATTGTATCTGAAATCTACCAAGGAGTGGCTTTTAGCTTCTATTGTGATAATTTCTTTACGTGCCCAAAGTTGTTGACTGAGCTCGCTAAACGGGGTATGAAATGCACAGGGACCGTGCGAGAGAATCGAATGGAAGGTTGTCCGTTGCCTGGTAAGAAGGTCATGAAAAAACGAGAAAGGGGATCTTTTGAGAGTGTGGTTGATCGAAAAGACAATATCGTTGCGGTTACCTGGACGGACAACAGTGTCGTAAACATTTTGTCTAGTGAGCACGGAGTAGAACCTTTGCAGCAGGCTCACCGCTACTCGTTTGCCGAGAAGAAACTCATAAAAATTCCACAACCTAATCTGATCGCCCACTACAATAAAAACATGGGCGGCGTCGACCAAATGGACAACAACATTTCTAATTACCGGATCAATATACGATGCAAGAAATGGTACATACCGATAATCTTTTGGTACTTCGATGTGGCCATGAGCAACGCTTGGATCCTTTCACGTTCCTTCGGTTTGACGCTTGATGCTCTGGAATTTCGTCGCTTTATTGTGAAGAGTTTGATGGAGAAACATGGGACACTTCCTCGTCGCCGACTTCCTCGTGCTCCTGTAACAGAGGCTGTTAAAAATAGTCATGCAGGTCATTTACTCATAAGCCCCCAACCTAGAAGGCGTTGTAAAGTTTGCAAAAATAAAACTATTCGAGCCTGCCAGCGCTGTAATGTACCTTTACATGTTGAATGTTTTGCAAGATTCCATAATTCTAAATAGATTTTTAACGTGTTTTCTTATCTTCTTTGATACTTTGTTTTTAAGCATTGCTTTTTAGATTTAGAAGAGAAGTTTGCCTCTCAGTATTTTAGTATTCAGTATTTTTGACTAATATTGAAGATCGATAAAGAGAAGGCTGAATGTTGCCAAAAACCATGACCAAATGTCGTGTTCGACTGATTTTCTTTATAAGTAGGTATTTCATAAATGCAATTTTGATAGTTGTTGCATGTTGTATTTTATGTGATTTACAGAGTAAGGCTGAATGTTGCCAAAGGCCATGACCAATTGCCTTATTGGACTGATTCTTTATTTTTGTATTAGCGGTTTTACGGTGTAAATCACTTGATGAAATGAAATAAAGTGCAATAAAAATATGTTTTTGAAATTAAAGAATTTTTATTTAAAATAATTCGTGTATTTAACAATTTACCTTATCATAACTTACCGTAAACGTAGACTTCAATCTTCCAAACCTAGAGTCCATGTGCAGGTTGCAACCAAAAATTCTTTTAATTTCTTAAAAGGACTTAAAAAACATTTGTTTAACTCCGGAAAACTTATATGAAAAAAAATAGCACGAAATAAAAATATAACATTATTTACAACTTAAGGTGTATTGGACTGCGATTCACTCCCAGTGGGTCGTTTACGACCCATGTCATTTTTTCAAAACCAGCATTATAAGAATTTTTTAAACAATTTTTGGGGAGCTCTTACACATAGTAGAATACGTTTAAACTATAGAAACCCAAAAAAATGGATATTTTTTTTTGGGAGGGAATGGGTTAATTTATACTTTATTTTTATATATCTATATTTATATTTATTATACATATATATTTTTAACTTTTTTCGCTATGTTTTAAAATTCCATTGTCTTAAATAAACTAACTAGGAGTATTTTTACTGCGTAAAACGTAATTTGAAGGTGGATGTACGTTTCGCAATTTTAAACGCTTCCAGCCCGCCACTAGTTTCCAAAAAATTATGCACTGCTATACACCATTTTATAGGTAATTTTATTGGCTTTCATTTTGGTCCCTTTCATTTAAAAAAAAAGCCGTTCTTAAGATATTTGAGAAAAACTAAAAAAATGTACCTTTAGGGGTAGTTTTGGGGTTGTTTGCACCCTCGGAGGGATGAGGACTTTTAGTATGTTAATCAGGGCCACAAAAGCTAAATAATCCCGCATAAATCAGCTTTAGGGGATTTTGTTCCACGAGCGATCTTAATTGCACTGGCCTATAGTCAGTGGTGATCATCGCATAAATCTCCTTCCTTTTCAATTTAGCATATCTTGCAGACCAGGTGAGATACGTTGAATTGCTATTTATATTTTTCTTCACAAACAATCCGAAATAAACGATGGTATAATTAAAAAATTTTTTAATTGCAAATTTCTATGTAAATTCAAGCATTTAAAACTTTAAAAATCAATCATGTGTAAACAACAATGAAAAACAAAATTTGGTTTCGCTAGGAAAAATGGTGAGATTTTCCTAAACGGGTTACAAAAAAGAAAATTGCAAAAATCTTAATTTTTGGATTTGTTATGAATATTTGAACATTTCAACTCATCTGGAGGTCCTAGCTTCTTAGGCGTTGAAGATAGGGGGTAAAAAATATAATAGCTTTTTTCTAGGTAATTTTATTATCTGCAACTTTTGTTTTAACTATTTTTCAATATGTCACGTAGTTTTCAAAATATTAGCGAAGAACCGATTTTTTCAACAATAAATAATTTTTTACAGCCGTACCCGGATGGTGATTTTTCTTTTAATATGTTCCCTCCATTAATAACATCAAAACACACCTTTTCCCAAGTTTTCGCCCGTATGTCTCAATTTTCGATTTAAACGGAAATTTGACTGGACTAAAAATAGAAGTTAGGGTGAGTGCTAGAAAGCTATCCTGGGAAGGATAAGCTAACACGTGTTGTGAAGATCAAGGATACTCGATCTACCTTAACACATGCTATAATACAATTATGTCACCTACATATTCACTAGATAACTGACCATTTAGACTAAGATTATTCGTTAAGTTAGTATGTATTATTATAATTTATTATCGCCTTGGCTACAACACGAGGCGGGCAGTTGTTCGCGAAGTTAAATTCCTTCCCAAAACTGGGGAGTTTTTTCTATTACTAACTATCGCGGTTCCCTGAATTACAGGGTTATTCAGCGCTCGATCACGCCTCGCGGTGGTTGTTCAGTTCAATTCCGTTCCGACCTCCATAAGTACTAGTACCTACAACACTAGTAATAGCATAAGTCACAGCGAACTGTTCTCTAATAGTATTGTCTAATAAAGACTCTAATGTATTAAGCCGGTTCGTAAAATATAATAAAATTTAGGACTGTATAAATAAAATATAATAAATTTTGGAGGTAGAGTGTTGTGAATGCGTACCTCTCCACGATAAAGTGGAAATGGATGTTCTTACCTTTTAGGAGTATTTAAAATTCATTCGTCATCTCTCCTGAAGTCACTCGTTAACTTCGCAGCAGATACGTATTTGGAGAACATAAACAACCACCGAATCACTGAGCAGATACGGGTTATAAATGTTGGATATATTGACATTTTATTGGTAGGTTGCATTGCATGATTAGACATCAATCATTTCGGTATCTCAAGATCTATGCAATTCGGTTTCCCAATTAATAGATGGCCATATTGACGGCAGGAGAGGCTAACCCAGTCATTGTTCCGCGTATGCAGCACATTTGAAATAAGCTCTACCCAGTCTCAGGGCTTGGGCGTGAACACCCCATATAATATATAATTCTTACCTTCCATTTATGTATATTATTATAATTGCAGTTATGTACTTGTTATATTTCATTTATAGTTTTAAAGTACCATTAAAGAAATTGTACTTTTCATATTTTTGATTTTCATTTGTTTTTAGGATTCGAGTAATTTATATTTGGTGTTATATCTAAGAGGTTTGGAGAATAGGAGGAGCCTCATTTTACATTCACTGATCAATGGCATAGCTCCTATCGCCGTTCCTTACTACATCCGTCCATATCAGTACCTACCTATGAGAATGATAATGATGTGGATATATGAGATAAGGGAGCGATTGGCAGTTATTAATTAATGAACGTAGAATGAGGCTCCTTGTATTTCAAACCTCATAGTAGTGACATCCTGTATATGTACATCAAATAGTAAAAAACAGTAGTCCTAACATCTCTTAAATGTACCAGGCACAGGGCGAGAATGGTAACAAATACGTGTAAAGCATGTTGTAAGAACTTGTGAACTCTTCGAAGGATATAGCTATCAAAAGTAGAGACTACTCGTGAAAATTGTTCTATCCACAAGTCATAAAAGTATACCACACTCATCGCAGCAGTCCTAATTTCTGCATGGAACTTAATATTTACCTATTAAGCTTGTTATGAGGACATATGAGGGGGTCAGTGGAAAAGTGGTACAAGTCACAATTTGGATTATTTGAGTTAACTGCAAAAATGCATAGTTAAAGTAAATATCTGTTTCGAAAAAAAATGGTGTAAGTGTATAATGGTATGATTGCCACTTATACCACTTTTTTTTCTAAACAGATATTTACTTTAACTATGCATTTTTGCAGTTAACTGAAATAATTCAAATTGTGACTTGTACCACTTTTCCACTGACCTCCTCATATGAGAAATATATTTGCATACGTCTCTAAACATTTGATACAACTTCAAATGTGACATCCGAAAGTCAACGTAAGAGCGCACTGTGTTATTTGTTATTGCGATTTGTCGGAAATGCATTACTAAACCCAAACAGTGGAGGCTACTACAGACGAGAGTTGGCGCTATTTCTACTCTTCAGTAATATTAGGCATAACACAATTGCAATCGTAGGAACTTTTCATTTCTTTCGATGCAGTAAAAATTAAACGCCATCTTTTGCCCTCTCAAAACGAGACACTGATGTGTAAACATCTAGTGAACGAGATTTGATAGCTAAAATAAATCGGCTTATGATAGCTAAACAAAAGAAATAAGTGAGTCGGAGTAGAGCCGATCGACGAGGAGTTACTCCAACTCACTTACTGTACATGGCGAACACCACTTCCATACAACACATTGTTCTGCCAGATATTTACACATCAATTAGTCATTCTAACTTGTAATTGAGTCTCGAGTACTAGCAGACTCGTTTTGTATGTTTTTTTTTACGAAGGGAGGCGTCACAAGTACTACAAACGAGGGCTGTTTCGAAGTTTATTTCAGGAAAATCGACTGCAAGGATATCCTTTAAGCATAGCAGTGGTGCTCTTATGTTTGTGTCATACCATAGTCGATCACATACGCTGCACACTGCGCCGAAGTTAGTATCGAGGAACTTCTTATTGAACTCAGCGTGGGCTTTAGTGTGTTTAGAATAATCCACGTAATCATTATTAATTTCTTCACTTGGATTTTCTACGGAGTTCCCGATAATGGCCGTCGATGGATGGCACAGAATCCAGAGCAGAATTAGCCATACGTGCTCTCCAATCTTGTGATCGCTCGGTACTAGTTCGAGCAGCCTTTCGTGATTCTACTCGCCCAGCTCTCAACTGTTCTTCACGTTTCCGCTTTCTATACTCTCGCTGATATTCTGCTGTTTTACCCATTTCTGTGAAAATAAGGAATATTTATTCATTAAATCAATTGTATAAAAAATCAATTATATAATATACATGTATATATATCATGGCAATATTTCGTAACCTCAAAATACTCTAAAAATACTCTAATAACATCGCACAGTACAGCATTTAATATTTACAGTAAAATTCTGTAATAATAATACTTACTGGCAGTTTCAATCGGAGTGGATTAATTCACTGCTGTTGCATACCGAGACGGTCCAGGTCGTCTGTAAATGGCGGGTCGTGGCCGTGGAGCGCTAAACCACTCTGCTTCAAAGGTGCGGAAACGGGCAACGAATAAACTGAACACTGCACTCACTATAAGACTGATATGGATATATTCAAGTGATAAAAGATGCGTTGATGACTGATACAATTAAGAGAAGGCAAGAGAAGACGCCGGAAGCCTCCTGGCTTCGTCTTACATAGTTCGGAACGTAGCAACTTTTCGATCAACGGAGGGAATAGCGTGGGCGACGCTACCCATCCTGATTAGCTAATTAGAGGAGAGTGGTGGAACAGCCGATGACACTGGGGCTGTCGGAGTCCGTATCCGAAGGTCGAAGGTACCGTTGCTAACTTTACGCTTCCCCGAGCGCCGCACTCAAGGCCATCACACGTGAAAAAACGTAAGCAGTAACAGTAAGGATTGACCAATCAGAAATATCATTCTTACGGAATTATGCTTAAACAGGCTTTCTGATTGGTCAATCCTTACTGTTACTGCTTACGTTTTTTCACGTGTGATGGCCTTCACGGATCAAGAATGTCGACCGCGAGGACCCGCCAGACTACCTTGAACGGTTAATTGTTTCTCTCATACCTGGATAAGCCGGGTACTGCATTACCGTATGTCCCGCACAGAACCGCACGCAGTTACAGGGACCTTGAAATTTTCTTTCGGCCATGCTTGGTTGGTATTCGAGCAACTTTTACCGGTAGGTAGAAGTCGAGTCGGTATAGAGTCGGTAGAGTTGGTATCAATTCGGGAGATCGAAGCGTCTAACCTCGAAGTTGTGGATTTGTGAATTATGGTGAGTAATTACCATAAATTCACGATTATATACATACGGTACGGTATCCCGTAAGAAACGCAACAAGCGACATTTACCGTCGGCAGTATTTGCCAACGGTGCACATACCTATAAAAGACTCAAACACCGTCGGCAAATACTGCCGAAGAAAAATGTCGCTTGTTGCATTTCTTACGGGACTACGGTATACGGTATTATGGTATTATGGTATATATAGATTACTTAGATAGAGATACAAGTGTTAGCTGTTTACGGAGCGCGTGGGGAAACTAGGAGAAAGTGACTAGTGGTGGTGGCGTCACCAATGCTAGCTGCGCTATTAGTAGGTTGTATAGCGATTTACTATATTGACATCATCGACAAGAAAATGTAATACCACCCTAGGCCGCAAGCGCTGAAGTAGCTGCGCACGAATCACTGCGCACTAATCACATCCGGCTTCACATTTCCGTCCCATTTCCCGAGGTTTACCCTCATACCTCCGTAATAGATGTTTACACATCAAAAAATATTGATATCCGAATGTAATGCCAAATACCTACCTACCAAGTGTTTCTCAAGATGAGCGAGATAGAAGATGCGAGAGTGCGTGCGACAACTTCAATTAATACTTCCTATGTCTCCTATATCGCCCATTCTATAGATGGCGTGGTAAAATCGAACATAACAAAAGTGACTGAGATTAAAATGACAAATCTATGTACCAAAGTAGGCCTCCAATGTTTAAAGTGGCACTTATAGCGGGCTCGTGCCTGAAGAAATTATAAGAAAAAAACAGAGTATTAAATTGTATAATACAGGGTGAGGCAGTGAAATGGCACGATTTCGGGTTGGTGGGCTTGGTGGGGGGTCACGAGAGTGGGGAACTGGACCTTTGTCATCTAGACAAGTGAAAATGTTAGTAGCCATGGTCCAGTGAGCAACGCACGTTTGCTATAAAGGCTATTGCTGTAAACTCTAAACGCTATGCTAACATGTTGGTAACTTTTGGTCTGCCTTCAGTCGATGAATGTGATCCTGGTGATGAAACACCCTTCTAGTAAGATGGTGCAACAAGCCATACTGCCAATGTTTCAATGGATTTACTTAGACTCGCTTTTCCTGATCGTCTCATCAGCAGAAACGGCGATATTTCATGGCCTGCCCGTTCACCAGATTTGACGGCTCCAGGCTTTTTCCTTTAGGGTTACCTCAACGCCAAAGTGTTAGTAAATTTCCACTAACGTAGACCTGATTTATGCTAAAATAAAAAAAGGCTACTTATGGACCAACCAACTTGACAATATTGAACGTAAAATTCTGGTTATTGTGCAGCTTATCCAGTGCCCGACTAGTAATTCTTATGCAGCGAAATAAAATGTAAACCGTTTAGCATAGCCAAATAATTTTTGTTAATATTCTGCAAACATTGAGTTTTGTTTTACACGAAATTGCTATATGTCAATTATTACATTCATCAGATTTGATCGCTTAGTGGGCATTCAATGTTCATTGGTTAACTTCAAATATTTGACTAATGAAGATCGATTACTCTTTAAAAGATTACATCTGATTAACAAAGATTCCGAGTTCAGTTGACGTTAAAGGAAATCTCAAAACTGCATCAGCGACAAAATTAGACAAATTTGACTACATAATATTTATTAGCCAAAATACTGTTACCACATGACAGGACTGATCATCACTTGATTTGGGACTTCGTCACACTGGAGATATCTAACGTTCTCATGTTCTATTACAGTTCGTTCCACAGTCATAAATTTCATGAAGTTTTAGTAATTTTTTTTCGATAACGCAGCAACTTTCGGATACCGGATAAATCGCACAACAATCAGAACTATTTTACGCTGAACATTGTAAGATTGGATGATTCTTGAATGGCTGGACACCCTGTATTATCATCAGAATTACCCGGAATTACGTCATATTAATTCTTGTAATTGAAAGATACTGCAAGCAGTATACACTAGCGACAAGTTATATAGTTACCAATATTTGTCTCGTCGACTAACTACAAGACTTTACTACTTAATGCGACAGGTATCGATTAACTGATTCTGAAGATGGCCGAGAATGATTCTGCCGACCATTTCAATCTTGCCTTATCGTCTATGAAGTAAGTCCAAAGTGAGGTACCATATACGAATGGAACTAATTACCTCGCGTATTCCTAATTTTGTAAATAATTCTGTATTGCTTTAAAAAAATAGCAGAGATTAGTAATTACGTCATTATGTATACCTATCAATTTCTCAACAAACCAGAATTAATTACATTGGAAACCTCTGTGGTACTTATGTATGTAATTTAGTCTGAATATAATATACATATATGCGCTTAAGAATAATAATTTTTCCAGACACGAACTCGCCAAATACCATTTTGAACATTGATGGCTTACATTAGTATATTGATTTGTCATTTCGATCTCGGTCACTTTCATTATGTTTGATTTTATCAAGTAATATGTAAAATGAGCGATATAGTGGAGACATGATGAATTAATCGAAGTTGTTGCTTGCACTTTCACATCTCCTATCTCAGCCAACCTGAGAAACACTTGGTAAGTAGGTACTCGACACTATATTCAGATAACAGTATTTTTTTGAGAAAGTGAAACACGGCATTAAATTTTTGTTGGGTTTGTTGTCAACGCAATTTTTACTAATTTTCTTCAGTTCCACTAGATTCGAATATTTATTGAACTAATATTGTTGTTTTTAGGCGGAGGGTATGAACCAAGACAGTGTTCACGGAATGGTCTCATATGCTGGTGTGTGGATGCCCAAGGTCGAAAAGTAACAGGATCCATGGGACCCGCCGAGAAAGTTCATTGTAACTTAATCGCGCGAGGGAGATCCCTTCCGGCCTCGTGTTCTCAATTGCAGTGCGCTCAAGTCTGTCAATATGGCTTTAAAACAGATGTTTCTGGCTGTCCAACGTGCGAATGTGACAATCCTTGCGAAGGGTAAGTAAAAATAGCAATGTATTATGAATGTTAGTATAGAATCTATACATACAGATAGCATTTAACAAGAAGAAACCGAGCACTAAATTTAAAAAAATGTGATAAAAAGATGTTCTCTCCGTACCTAGGAAAAGACATTTTTGTATGATATATGATACTCTCTATTAATTAATAACTCTAAAGGGACATATGTATGTATAAGTACATAGTGGTCGTCCATAAAGGACGTCTGAGAGTTTTTGGCCTTTTCTTGACCCTCCGCCTAGTCCGATTTGGTCACAATTTATCGAATCCCCCTCTTTGCGAACGATAATGGTTACAATTGTACAACCCGTTAAATTTATTTATTTCATTTTGAAGTGTTCTGCATATCACTATGTGCTTTATTTTCTTTTTTATTATTCTTATTCTTCTGTTAATTAAATCAATCAAATCATAAGCTATAAAATAAAACTGTCACGCTTCGAACAAAATACTTTTTGGTTGTACTTAAAGAGTCAACATTTATAACTATGAAGCACTTATTTTGTTCTGATTGTACTGCATAATTATTTTACAGATATACTAATAATACAATTTTATCGAAATCATAAATGTAGCAGACGATGTGGTCATCTTTTATGCGATTCTCTTATTGGTGGATAATATATGAATTATAAGCAGTTTTTTCTCTCTCCCCAAAACTAAACTCTGTATTGAAACTTAATCAAAGCAACATTAGATAATTACTATTAAAATTTAACACAAACATAAGAAATTATTTTATAACTTTTGTGTTATGTACATCTTTGGATATGGTACATCTAAAATCAGAAGCAGAGGGTATATTGTGCACCTTCGTCATCCGAGCTACCTCTACTTTTACTAGTTCGAGGTTTTTCTTTTGCTCTGCTAACTATCTATTCCCCTGCTTTCATCTGCTTATTAATATTCTTAGCCAGTCTAATACAAGTGATCCTATTCGTATATACTTTTTTTTAATTACAATATAAGAATTATGATAAAGATTAAAATAAATTCTATACGAATAATTACGTTACGTCGGTTGCACTAATTCGGTACAATAGGTAGCCAGTTTAAAGAGTAAGTAAAAAGGCAGAAAAGCAAGTCGGTGAAGTGGAGAGGAACAATAATATGGGGTTCTAGGTACCTCGAATGGCCGAGAATACACCGAATATCCATTGTTTATATCATTGAACAAAATCCATCAAAATCATTGAATTTAGGGCCACGTTGATGAATTTGAAGATGCTATTATAAATGAAAGCATGCTAATTAATTATTCATCGGTTAGTACGTTTAATAACGTGACAATTCGTGATGCCGGGAGTAACTCATAATTAAGGCGATAGTAAGGCTCGTTGTGGCCAAATTTTTGCTATGGGATATTTCCGAGATTAATGATATTTAAATTATAAACCAAGTATTATTGGCTAAAGCGCTACCCAACTTATACCCGAAAACGACTAGTTATAATTATAAATGCTTTACTAAATAAATACAATGTCAATGAATATTAGCTATGGTCAATTACTACTACAACGGAACAATTCTTTCATGTTTGTGTATTTATTTCATGAAGCATTAATAATTATAAACCATAGTTGTCGGATATAAATTGGGGTGCATTTTAACCAATAATACTTGATTTGTAGTTTAAATATCATTAAACTTGGAAATATCCCGTAGAAAAAATTTGGCCGCATGAGGGAGCTACGTACGAGACTTACCGTCACCTTAACCCTTTATAGGGCAAAACTTTTTTGGAGCATGCAGGAAAACCGGTAATTACCTTAGAGCACAGTGGCATATATTTATAAAGGCCACTTTTGTTTTAGCCAATAATATTAGATCAGCAGGAGTCTGAACCTTGCAAAGACGCGCGCGTACACTATCGCATGCATCTATCTAGTAATAGATGGCTCTGCATGAAATTAAGTAGGAAAAATAAAAGTGGCAAATATAGCAACCACTAACCTATAAAGGGTTAAGGAGGGACATCAGGACTCTACGGGGTGAGGCGAGAGGAGGGAAAGAACAAAGCTTTCGACGCGTATGGCCAATATCAGATAATGAAATTTTAATTCATTCAAAAATTATATACGTTATTAATATCACAAAATGTGGCCTATCATTGCACTATTATTGATTTAAAATCAATGTAATATTTATTCAAATTTATTACTGTTAAATTTTACATTATTTATTCGAGTAAGAAAATGAAAAAAACGTAGCAACACAGCAAATTTTGACCAGGAGGTTGATACGAGGTTTGTCGGTAAAAACGGTTACTTACCGATAGAATTCTAGGTACATGTGATAGCTGTGTATTTTGATATTCAGAACCTCTAAGCTATGTATATGTTTACGTGGGTTCTATCAGTGGCCAAATATCGCTTTCAAAATGTATAATTTCACGGCACAACCTTATTGTTGGAAAAGAAAAGTGGCGACTAAAACATTCTAAGACAGAAAAATAGAATTGCAAGAAAGTGGTAGAACTACAAGGAAATCAAAGCTTCCGGAGGAGGTACCAGTTGCGAGCCCAAGCACTCCAAACGATAGAGATAATAATTGTGTAGAATTCCCTGTAAAGGGAGAAAGGTTCGTTGATCTTGAATTTTTGGGAAAAGCAATGAAATGTTACGTCTGTGATCAACCATTATTCTTAACTGACATCAAGAAAGAAATTCATCGGGATTCTGAAGTCTATGTGAAGTTTATATTCGCCCCAAAATTACGTTATCTCGGAACCTTTTACTAAATTAAATAAAAATTACTTAGTGAAATTTGTTAAAAATATGCAGGATAGAAGTTTATAACTACATGCAAAATAAAACGTTTTCTTTTTACCATTTCTTCTTTTTTAAGAGCCAATATTATTACTATTAAATCGTCGGTCCATAAGGTTCTATGTTAATCTGTGGAGTTTTAAAACATGAATTTTAAAAAACGGTTAAGTGAATTTATTTCAAATTTTGACATTAGCGTTCTGATGAAGTGAAGATTATAAGAAAAAAAAATCTTAGTAATTGGTTCATTTTCACTTTCCTGATGTTCCTCCTTAAGCAGTTGTAGGTTTGGAATTTCAGTCGCTAGAGTATCATTATTTTCGTAGAAGAGAAACTTTTCCTTATCTTTAGTCCTAGAAATTGATATACGTACTTAATTTGACTGCCTTGTAATTTCAATAGATTCAAAACTAAATCCTGTTCTACTGTCTTATATTAATGAAACAATAAGTTCTTTTTTATGTTTCTCTCTTCTTACTTAAAATATATTTTCTATGAAACTAATACTCAAAATGATGCCATAAATATAGGAAAATGGTATCCGTCAAAGATGACATTCCTCAATTAAGGCGTAGGTACCGACCTCAATCGTGAGTATATTGGGGCTCGAAAACATTTTCTTCTTTAATTTTGAAGTGAAACTTCTTTGCTGAGGGTTTATGGGGAAAGAGTGAACTGCCGTGATTACTTCGTTTAATAATATTAGGTTTTATTCAAACTAAAATCAGGGCACTAATAACGGGTTATCATAGGTTCGTTCCAACTAACAAGAGAACTGGTTCTGAACTCGACGGAGTGTGCGCAGTCTGACTTTTGGGATGGCTAGGTCAGACTGCGCACACTCCGTCGAATTCAGAACCAGTTCTCGTGTTAGTTGGAACGAACCTCATAACGGATTAATGCGAGAAAGCGAAATTCGTGGCGAAGATCGAAGTACACGCACGCGAGACTATCGTTACAAAAACGAAGGAAAAAACAAATCTGTTTATTTTAACACTGGTCGCGATGACGCTGAGAGGCTCGAATTTGTTTAACACTATATTCGACCAGATCGCGGTAGCTTTGAGATTTACCGCAAGGCGGTATTGCAAGAATTCGACTGGTTTCACGAAACAAGCGATTACATTCGCAGCCCACGCTTGTCAGAATATACCGCCCGCCTTGCCATCGCAGCCGATGGCGAAATTAGCTAGATGTTACATTTCTTATACCTAGATAGTAATCAATATCTAGTCTGATAGTACCGGCAACACACACACCTTGGCAACGGGTCGCTTGATCCGTGACGTCTTTGTTTGGAGTGTCACGACTCGAACAAGACCGTCTGAACCTGAATGTACTTCTACTACCTTCCCGAGGGGCCACACCGTTGGGGGGCGATTGTCATCCTTGATCAGGACGATCGTCCCGATTTTGATGTTTTCGCTGCGCTGCTGCCACTTGGCTCGGTTGAGTAGCGATTGTATGTATTCCGTCCTCCAGCGGGTCCAGAAATGATCCTTCATCTGCCGCGTGCGTTGCCAGTGTGACAGTCATTGTACAGGCAAGTGCATGAGCGACGGTTTCGGTAAAGTATTGATGGCGGCTCCAATCAAGAAATGGCCTGGGGTAATGACGACACTCTATCCGATGGGTCGTCGGAGAGTGTCCACAACGGACGCGAATTGAGTACCGCCTCGACTTGCGTCAGGAATGTCGAGAATTCCTCGTAGGTTAACGAGGCGTTGCCGATGACTCTCTTCAAGTGGTATTTAATTGATTTTACCCCGGCCTCCCACTTACCACCGAAGAGTGCGGTGCGGAAGGTGGATTGAACCGCCATTCGGTCCCCATGGTTGCAAGGGTGTCGGTGAGTGCGGTCGATTCTGTGGTTGATTCCGTAAGTAGGCGCCGAAGTTCGGCGACGGCACCAATGAAATTCCGCCCGCAGTCGCTGGTGAGTGTGGCGCAGATTCCCCTACGAGCGATGAACCGCTTATACGCGGCGATAAAGCCGGCTGAGGAATAGTCCGATACCAGCTCAAGGTGTATGGCCGACACGGAAAGACACACGAATATGAGTATGTAACCTTTATACGTTCTTTGCGTCCGGCCTCTGAAAGCTTTGATCGTGAATGGACCGGTGTAATCCACTCCCCGTATTGAAAGGGTCGAGATCGGGCAACGCGAGAGGGAGGCAGTTGGCCCATCTGTTGACTACTTACGACGGCGCGTTGGCGGACGCAGACGACGCAACGTCGAATGAAATCTCGAACAGGGACCCGTCCGCCAAGAATCCAAAACCGCTGGCGGATGGTGGCGAGAGTTACCTGAGTTCCGCTGTGTAATGTGCATCGGTGGCGGTGGTCGATGATTAGTGTGGCAAGTGTGCACTTTTACGGGAGGATAACGGGATGCTTCTCGTCGAATGTCAGTTGCACGTGCGCTAGTCTCCCGCCGAGCCGTAATATTCCCTTGGAATCGACAAGAGGCGTAAGTCGAGCCAGAGGGTGGCTGTGAGGAAGTCCTTTGCCGGAGGCAATACACTGGATGTCGTCATGGAAGTAGGCGTCCTGTGTAACTCGGATCCAGAATACCTGAGCGTTCTCTAATTCCAGGGTAGAGATTGCTCCAGAGCTCGGAGTTATAGCCTTTCCGAAACGAGCTTGAAGACGATGCACCGCGCGACTACACATTGCCGTAACTCGGAGGAGTTTCGTTAGGCTTGAGTACCGTTCAATGAGTTCCTACACTGCTGTATGCTGAACCACAGAGTGATGAGCGACGGTTTCTTTGCGTTCTTCTTGGTAAATCGCTGGATCCTGAGCGGGCGCTGTAGATAGCCATCTATCACTTGGTTGGGATACCAAGCTGGACCCATCGTCCAGAGTGGGTAGTCCTGGAGTTGCGATGGCGAGACACCACGGGATGCGAGGTCTGCAGGGTTATCGACCCCAGCCACCTGATGCCACTGCGCCCGAGGAAAATCTTGGATCTCCGTCACTCGGTTGCGGATGAAATCCTTCCACCGTGCTGAATGACTCTTGATCCACGAAAGGGTGACGGTAGAGTCCGTCCACAGATGGATGACCGTGTGGTCGAATCGCAGCACTCGGCAGATCTGTCGAGCTAGACGTACGAGGAGGAGCGCGCCGCACAATTCCAGCCGAGGGATCGTTACGACCTTTAACGGAGCCACTTTCGTCTTTTCGGCTAATAGGAAAATTCGTACCTCGCTCCCGGACGATACCCGAAGGTACATGACGGCTCCTAATGCTGCCTTTGATGCATCCGAGAACCCGTGAAGTTCGACCGCAACTAACGCTGTCTGGAGACCAATCCACCGTGGGATGGCGATGTTGGAAATAGACGGGAGCTGTTCGAGAAATTCGTCCACCGTCTTGAGTATGGTGCCGGTAATGCGTCGTCCCAACCGAGTCCGAGCGTCCAAAGTTTTTGCATGAATATTTTGGCGGTGGCGATGACCGGGGCAAGCCATCTTAATGGATCAAAAAGCAGAGCGAGTTGCCGGAGAACCTGCCGTTTGGTGTAATGTGTTGAGATGGCGTATGGCTGAAGCGTGAATGTGAATACATCCGACGTCGGCTGCCATCCTAATCCGAGCGCTCGAAAAACTGGATCTTGATCGAGCGCAAGGACTGTGGCGGTTTCCCGCTTCTCGGTGGAGATGTCGTCAAGCAGCTCGGAGTGACTTGCCGTCCATTTCTGGAGCTCGAAGCCGCCCGCCATGAGAAGCCGTATCAACTGTTGAATAACTTCTCGTCCTTGCGCGACATCGTCAGCGCCTGAAAGGACGTCGTCGACGTAAGTGCTCTCTTGTATCGCCCGACTGGCGAGGGGGAACGACCATCCTTCATCCTTCAGTAAGTTGTCGTAGCACCCGAATGGCCAGGTACGGTGCGCAGGCGAGGCCGTATGTCACGGTACGCAACTGGTATTCCTGAATGGGCTGATCTGGGCCTTCTCTCCAGAGAATGCGCTGCAGGTTCTGATCGTCTTCATGTACGTTAATTTGACGATACATTTTGACGATGTCACGCGTAAATGCGACACGGTGCTGCCGCCATCGAAGAAGTACGTCGGCGAGGTCCGTCTGAATCTTGGGACCGACGTGAAGGTTGCCGTTGAGCGATTGTCCTCGGTCCGTCCGTTGAGACGCGTTGAACACGACGCGGAGTTTCGTCGTACTGCTCATCTCCTTGATATCGCCATGGTGGGGTAAATAGAAGACGGATGATTCTACCGCTGGTGGAACGCGTGCTTGACGCATGTGTCCTAGCTGCTCGTATTCTCGTAAGAACTCTGAATACACTTCCTTGAGTCTCGTGTCCCAGGCGAAGCGTCGCTCCATATGCTCGAGCATACGGCGATCTGGAGCTCGCGAGTCTCCGAACACTACCGACGGCTCCTTGATTGGTAGCCGAACGGTATATCGTCCAGACGAATCACGAGACACTGTGTTAATGAAGTGTTGTTCACATTGCTCGTCCTTTGGCGAGAGTGTGACTGGTAGGGAGACTTCCTCTTGCTTCCAGAACCGCTGCATGAGATCCAGTATCTCGTGATCCAGGCAGCAGCGGGAATCTTGTACGTTGGCATGGTGCGCTGACACTGCTGCTCGTGGCAGGATGGAGCCGCACAGCACCCAGCCGAATTTGGTTTCTAGAGCAATTGGTATGCCGGGCGTGCTCTCACGTCGGTCGGTGAGGAGGACGCGACTAAATACGTCTACTCCTAGGATGATGTCGACTTGTCCTGGCTGGTCGAATGTCGAGTCCGCTAAAGTAAGGCCGCTAAGATGGGGCCAATTCTCCTTCGGAACCCGGCGCGACGGGAGGAAACCGGTTAGCCGTAATAACACGAAGGCTTCGATCTGGAGAGAGAAATTTGATGAGAAGCATGATTGCACGATACATGAAATAATGCCACGTGTTGATCCGGATTGTTGAGCTCCAACGCCAGTGATTGGGATAGCCGCGGCGTGGCGTCGAGATAACTTGAGATGCTGAGTAAGACGTTCCGAGGCGAAGGAGTTTCTGCTCCTATGTCGAGCAGAGCTCGAGCTATTATAGAATCTCCGGTCTCAGAATTCCTGACGGTAACATTGGCTGTCGCGAGAAGAATCGGAAAACGATGGATCATCGCTGGCTGCGCTGAGTGACTCGCTAAGGAGGAGCCGTTACTCGCACTGGGAGCGGCGCCTGTGGAGGGGTTGGCACTGATAGTTGACTGAAGCGCCTCCGTAGTAGACGCTTGATGAATGGACGTGTGATGTTTGCCGTTGCAAACTTGACAACGTCCGGCAGAATGGACATCCTTGAGTTGGTGGAGTCCCAGACAATTGAAGCACAGATTGCTCCGATTGATGATATTTTTACACTCATTGATAGACTTTCTTCAATACTCTGGGCATGAGAACAGGTAGTGCTTACCCTTGCAGCTGACGCAGGTTACCTCCTTGGTCTGCGTGGTGTGCGCTTTGACCGTCGCCTTTGTTCGCGATGAGATGGTCGTCTTCGGCTTGAGTGGAGGATTGACCATTGCTGGGGATGATCCGGAGTCCGAATACAGAGCTGCTTGTCGTAGATAGATAAGGATCTGCTCGTAGTTGGGCATCGACGTATCCGTTAATGTCCTCTCCCATTCGCGTAAAGTAACCTTGTCGAGTGTGGTCTGGATGAGGTGAACAAGCAGAGAATCCCACTCTTACACGGGTTCTCCAAGTGACTTGAGCGCTCGAACGTGTTGCTGTACGGTATTAATCAATTGCCGGAGTCCGCCGTCAGAGTCCTTTTTAATCGCGGGAATCTCGAAGAGTAGATCGATTTCGCGCCTGATGATAACCCTGTTGTTGTCGTACGTGGCTTTTAAGAGGTTCCACGCTTCCACGTAATTATCTTCTGTCGTTTCAAAGGACTCGATGACTTTGGCAGCCTCGCCAATGAGAGCCGACCGCAGATACTGCAGCCGTTGTACATTTGACAGACTCTGATGCTTGTCTATCATTGTTGCAAATCCGTCTTGGAACGCCAGCAAGTTTTCGAACTTACCGTCGAACTTCGGTAAATCGATCTTTGGAAGTTTGACATTGGTGTATTGACGGGCTCTCACCGATCCTGACGATGATGCTGATGATGCGTACTGACTTCCGTTCTGCTCCGCCGTCGGGTTGGACTGTGCACGTAGGGAGGCGAGTAGATTGCGCATGACTACTTGGGCGATGGGACACTGTTCTTCGCACTCCGAGGGCAAGTTATCGGCGAAATACGGCAGTTTATCGAGCTCCGCTCGTTCACTAACTGAGGCTTTGACACGGATCGCTATGAGCGCAGCTTCATTGTCTTCAAACTTGCTCCTATGACCGTCTAGCATTCGTAGACGTGTCTCGATTTGGTTGGTGTCGATCTTCGCAGGGCCGAGTTTCTGTAGATTTTCTACAGCACGCGCGATCCGACCGAAGATCGTATTCTGCACTACAATGAGTTCTCGTGACTCCATGGTGTTATCAAACCGGGCGAGAATCAAACACTGTCCGATAGTCACTGAATTACCGAGTCACTGTTGTGAGTCAACCGGGTATTACCGTACGACCGCGGAACTTAGATTCGCGACAATCGAAGGTAAATACTTGCGGACTAGTTCGATTCCGTAGGTGGAATCCGGCTCGAAGGACCAAAAAATGTATGGGGAAAGAGTTAACTGCCGTGATTACTTCGTTTAACAATATTAGATTTTATTCAAACTAAAATGAGGGCACTAAAACCGGGTTATCATAACGGATTAATGCGAGAAACCGAAATTCGTGGCAAAGATCGAAGTAGGTACACGCACGCGAGACTATCGTTACAAAAACGAAGGAAAAAACAAATCTGTTTACTTTAACACTGGTCGCGATGACGCTGAGGCTCGAATTTGTTTAACACTATATTCGACCAGATCGCGGTGGCGTTGAGATTTACCGCAAGGCGGTATTGCAAGAATTCGACTGGTTTCACGAACAAGCGATTACATTCGCAGCCCACGCTTGTAAGAACAGAGGGGACTACAATTTTCCAATGTTACGAAAATGATCATCGCTTGAGCAGAATAGGAATAGAGCTGGGTTGCCAGGTATAAACAGGTGAGCTGATATTAGCAATTTGTACTGATCTGTTTACTCATTAAACTATACAGAGTCTTTCACCTAACTTGACCACCTCAAATATCACGGCAGTCTTTGATGATATGAATGATTTGTGCTTTAGTGCAGAACATTTATTTTAAAAGGGGTTCAAAATGTTTATAGGCATCAGAAACAATAACATTTCACACAATCCCAATGATATTGAAATTCATTCATTTATCGTCTTCGAACAAGTGTTGGAATTCATGGCACGCATTTCGTGATTCTTCTCGTTCAAAGTCAAATGAAGGTCATCATATTAACAGTTGCTGAATTTGTCCTCTTATAAGCTACAAGACTATGGTAATGAAAATATGTCGACCCATTTAAAATAATATCGTTGACTTTGATATCTTGAAAAAAACTGATTAGAAAATAATTCTTTTCTAATAACAGTATTTGCCCCTTTGTATCGAACAATTTTTCCTCTCAATACTTTTTCATATCATCAAAGACTGCCGTGATATTTGAGGTGGTCGAGTTAGGTGAAACACCCTGTATATGAAAATAAAGATAATTTTATTGCAAACACGATAGTATAAGGTTGCTTGTAAAAAATCGGTCATGGATCACGGTTGCCAGGCTTTGAAATTAAAAAATTGAAGCTAGCGAATATACGCGACCGAGAAGCATTGCGCGTATTATTCGGTGCGGTGGAGTAGGTACTGACAGTAAACTTTTAATTATTTAAAATTAAATATTAAATATTAAAATGTGAGAAAGATTTTTTAAATATTTTCAATTAAATATATGGATAGTGAAATATAAATATTTCTATCAGAATGTTATATGTTAGTGATAATTATTCGATAAATTTGATCTGTTCTATAAAAATACCACAGCAAACAAACAGAAAAATTACATTTTTTAGAAAGCGATACAAAATCATTAACGAATTGGTGGTGTAAAAAAACTTTGTTATAAAACAATGAATACAATAACAATCTTAATTCAATATTTTTCAATTACTAAACATTATTCAGAGTACGATTCATCAGAAGTTAGGTGATTATCCTCTAATTCTGAAGAATCATCATCATTATTCTTTTCAGTAATTTGCAAAATATCGTCTATTTTCAAAGGTATCTGACAGGCAGCAGTTTGATATTCAAGTTTAGAAAAGATCTCACGGTAATCAAAACTTTCTGCCATTGTTTTTATTTGTTGCGCGGATTTTTAACTCTCAGGAAATACAACGTTAAGATCTTATTTCTAGATGTCTTTTGTTTGCAGTTGCAAAAGAGGCATGCGATTTGGTTAGCAGATGTCGGTGCTGTTGATGTCAACTGCACCTGAAACAAATAATTTATTTCAGGTGTCGTTCTTCTTCAAAAAATATTAATTATTTTTTGAAGAAAAACGAACTATAAAAAAATATACCTACTAAAAAAAGGTACACTATAGGCTTCTCTAGTAGCGTGGCGGAACGACGTGTACGCCACCTTGCGGATTTTTCTTGCACTTTTTGTACGCAACCTCGACCAGCCCTCCACCTGTAAATTCAGTAAATTTTAAGTCGTATTTTGTTGTGAATACAGTTACAAATTTTGGTGTTCTTGTAATTTATGATGACTACTGTAATTAAAAATCATTTTCAACCTGTCAAAATCGATTGTTATTTATTCTAGAGAAAATGTCAATTTCTCTGTCAAACGTTGATTCGTGTCTCTCCAGTGAATTTTATTGGAAAGTGTTATTCTAGCAATCTGTGGACATTCCCATAAAAACTCCATTCTGTTGTTTTATCAAAAAATCTTGTCTTCTCAGTTCAGAAGTGACGTTTAACACTCTTTCTTAACCCTCTATTGGTCGCGTTGTTAGATTTTGCCTAACATAACACGCAATCTCTTATGTACTGAAATTAACGCGACCAATGAAGGGTTAAATAAACGCTTACATTAACACTAGAACTACCGCAACCGGTCAATTTGACCGGTGTCTTATTCAGAGTTCCATTCAACCTCAATTATTTCGTAACCCATGAGGTTTCTGTCAAAATTGGTAGAATACTTTTTTATCGAACATATTTCGGTCTACAAAAAAGTTCTATAGCAGTGTGGACCAAAAGTCCACGGATAACGAGATAATCACCCGCCAAAACGACCGTCTTATAAAGCGCGACCATTCGGTAGTTCTAGTGTTAAATTGATCATGCGTTGCCCACCTTTTACTCCACGGCCTCTTTTATTCTAACAAATTTTCCATTTCTTCTGAAAATTAAAAAAAAAACTAGAAATTCGTGTGATTGCTCTAGAGTAGTCTGAGGAGAAAAAAAATTATTTCTTTTTATACGAAAAAGAAAGAAAAAAGAAAAGAAAAATAAATAAGCTACCTGTTGACTCCATTTTTCGTTTCTGACATTTCAGTCTTTCTGCTCTTTAAAAATTGGAAGTTTGCGTCTTTCGATAAATTTCAGGAAAAATTGTTGGATTGCAAGCAATTTTTCGAGGATCTTCAGATCTGCTGCCTCCTTGAAAATGAAGACTACAAATTCGAGAATTCTTATTCGGCTCCCATAACTTTCCATCTGGCCTACAGTACACAAATCACAAAGAATAATTAAACATATTGTTTAAAATGAATGAATTCACTCGAAATGTAAAATGTAATATGATGTTATTTAAACGTTTCACCAAATTATAGAAAAGACCAATGTTATACTTACGTCATTGGGTGAACAGCAACAATCCACGCTTGTCTACGTCCACTTTCCCATGGTTTTCCAGGGAATCAATGAAAAGGATTTAGTTCAGGATTTTTAGAATCGCGAGATGTATATCCAATTACACAACAAATACGCGCTGATTTTTTATTTTCTTTAAAATTTTTGGAGTTCATTCTGGTAAACATACTGGCAATCGTACTCGTATATACTAAACGTAAGAGTTGCTCACAAATAGTGCTAAATATGGCCACATGGCGGTGCCACTCGAGCTACCGGAGAAGCCTATAGTAAACTAAAATAAACTATAATAAAGTAAGCTATAACATATATTAGAACGCCAGCGATATTTCAGTTTGACAAATAATATTAAATTTAAACGAACTGCGCGTTTACATAGCAGCGAGCATCACAATGACTTTCTTTATTGTACGAATGAAATTACTTTATATTAGTTAAAAACTTATATTCACCGGCGTAGGTAAAATATTGAACGATAATGATACTCGTTTGAATATGGACCACTGAAGCTTGTTTGATTGCGAAGCACTTAAGCGATTTCACGACCTAGTCTTACAAATGACTATTATTACCTTATTAAAATCCACAGGAAAAGAATTTATCGCATCAATATATTATTCTCTTCTCCCTCAGTAACTATTGTACTTAACTGTGCACTAGAACTAGAACTAGAATCCAGACATTTTGGATGTTCATCAGCTGTAGAAGTACTTGGAAGCGTCTAAAAATTTTATTTTATTGATATAATAAAAATAGTTGGATATAGCATTTTTATAGATATGTAAACTACTTAATTTATTATATTTTTTAAATCCATATAAATGTCAGTAATGACGTTAGCCTCCTTTAACAAGTCACAATTTTGTTTTCTCTCTATTATATAAAATAGTTTTTGCGTTCGGCCGGTCGACACTTCCAGCTGACTGCGAGCGACTGCGACCGACCGTGAGCGACCGCGGCCGATCGCGACCGATTAGCGTCTGATCGGAAAATTACCAGCTTCCTATGAACCGTGATAGGTACTATAAGGATCGTTTTTTGGCATCTGATCGAAAAAATTCCCAGGTATAAGTTTTTAGTACAATGGGTCGTAAAAAAATTTAATGTTTATTTCCCAAATCATTCTGTGGTTCCTTTAGATATCGGTGACTTGAACGTCAAATGTTCTGAATGTGGAGCCCTTACTTTTACAGGCGAGATGTCTCGATCGCAAGATCCGCGTCTCCACCAGTCATTGTTACGGTAATGTTTCTTTAAACCAAGTAAATATTCATTAGCTATTACTCTATTTTTTATGAATGAAAGAGACATTCTAATATTTAATATATATTTACTTACTTGGTCCAACAAAATATTTTTTCCGCCGTAATCAAGTATACATTTATTAACTACAAATAAACTCTTTTCTCAATATACGAAGTAACTTTCTTAACCCTTAACTGGTGAGATGCGGTCTCACAGTCGGCATACGGGATAAAGATATGATTTACTGGCTATATTGAAAACGCCTACAATTGTATGACTCTGCCTAATCCTCACCCTATTGGTACATGACAGATCACCATATTTCTGAATCAGAAATTGAAGAACAAGAAGTTCGGTAATCGCAAGCAATAAATAGCAACGAATTTATACCAGTAAATCACATCTTTATTCCGTGCGCCGGCTGTGAGACCGCACCTCACTAGTTAAGGGTTAAGGTAATACTTACGTTGCCTGTAGTAGTTTAAAATTAATTTAACTTAACTAGGTAATTATTAGGCCAAACAACAACAACAATCACTTCACGTCTGACATTTCGGTTCCTCTTCGAACCCTCTTCAGAGACGTACTGACCCACACAGATGCTTGAAATCTCTATTTATATCTCTAACAACCGTTATCCCCTCCCTTCCCTACTTATTGTGACGTAGCGTTTCGGTGAGGGCCCTCGGTGCCCTCCGCTACTTACAATCAGGCGGCCACGATGCCGCGCGCAAAACGAAAAAGAACGATGGGCGCCAGGTGCAACGATGAGTGCACCACGCGGGGAGACGAACGAGCTCCCCGATAACGAACGAAAATCGCGAGATCGGGAATGATCCGATTTCGAACGGGTCCGACTACCACAGCAAATGGTAGAGGGGCGGTTCGAGGTACGCTGGCTGGGACGCAGAAGGACGGGATCCGCGGACGAAGGCGCGAGAAAGATAAGAACGCTGACGATGAAGAACAAAACTCTTTATTCGGGGCTCGCAATCGAGGGCGGAGCTCGCAAACAAAACGGAACGCTCGCGATCGAGCACGTAATTCGCCAACGAAGCGAAAAGCTCGCGATCGAGCACGGAGCTCGCAAACCAAACGAAACGCTCGCGGTCGAGCACGTAATTCGCCAACGAAGCGAAAAGCTCGCGATCGAGCACGGGATTCGTTACAGCAACGAAACGCGAAGGCGACGGCTATAACGCAATCGGCGCGGTGGAGCGTCGGCGGTCGGGCGCTATATTCCAGTAAACGAAGGTCTGAAATACGAACTTTTGCTAAACAGGCTGCGTTTTTGTTTAATGTTGTCATTTGACCCTATAAAGCTCTGGGTGAAGTATCGCGGGTTTTCCTCTTGTGGTTTGGTTGAAAAACAATAACAAATACCCCAAAAATGGGTTATTCAAGAATAACTCGAAAACTAAGCGAGATATCGAAAAAAGTGTAAATTAAAAATTGTAGAGCTTAAAATTCTCTATAAAAAAAAAGGTTATACACAGTTTACCCCCACTCCCACGGTTTATTCTCTAGAGTCGCGCAAACATTACGGGGAAGAAAAAAATCGTAAAACATCGAAAATTTAACTTTTTTGAATGCTTTTTGTCTTAAATTGCTTAAGAAAGTCTCTACTTTTAAAATAAAATCATTTTTTTTTTCACTCAATTGTTTAAAAAGTGCCAAGTATAATCAACGATATCTTTCGATATTATGAATAATTTTTTCTTCTTTGTGTTTCATAGTTTTGTTAGTTAAATTCCCTACGCATTACACTTGGGTCATTTTTCTGTAATTGTCGTAATTTTTAAGATATCTCAGTCTTTAAAAATTACTTTGACAACCTTGGTGCGTCCGGAGAACCACTGATGCCGTTCGCACACATTCTAGTGGTCGCCAGAGTTAAGGCCATCACACAAAAAATTCCGTAAGACGTAAGACGTAAGCGAATAGACCAATCAGGATCAAGTATTCTGATGTCCGTAAGACGTAAGAACCCCACCACTTTCGTCCGTAAGACGTAAAACGTAACGTCGAAAACTTTCGTCCGGTTGAAATTTGTACGGCGAACGTCTTACGGACAACCAATCACAAAGTTTCCCGGGTTATTTGATATCATAGGCCCACAAAAATAAATGTTTTTCTCTATATTTCGAACCAGACCAGGTGATTCTTGTAGACTGATGTACGCTACAAATGAATCTGACTCAATTTGCGTACCACAGGTCAGAATTTCGAGATACTTGAGGTTAAATGTACGAAAACATGCGGTTTTGGCCATATTCACAGCTCCGTACAATGAAAGTAAAAAATTTTTCTTAATTGCACATGCAGCATTTGAAAGTGTTGTTTTTGAACTTTATAATACATTCCTTGATTGCTCCTAAACGATTTTATTAAGCTAAATTTCAATACGATAAGTCTATCCTTCAAGTTCACTACGCCACGCGTGCATACAGATGCTCTAGAGCTGTTTACATCTAACCTAAAATCTAGAAGTGTCAGTTTGATATTGTTAATAATTTCACGTCAATTAGGAAGAAAAGCTTAACAGTAAGTACATTTAATTATTGATTACACTCAGTTCCTATATACAGGGTGGACCAGGTTAAACGTCATTTTTTTATATGTGATAGAACAATAAAAAAAAGTACTCATAAGAAAAATTTTTTCAAAAATGTTTCCTAACAAAGATACAGGGTGTCAAACTTTCGAAAAAAAATGGTTTTCTCATCATAACTTCTAAACTACTTGATCGATTTCCATGAAATTTCGCACACAGGTTAATGTCATACAGCTCTAAGTAATAATTAAATAATTTTAAAAAATTCTCCAGTGGCGTAGATACTGGAGGCCGGTACCCCCCTTTCCCTCTTCCCAATCTTCGGCGCCACTGGATATTTTGCAAAGAAAATTTAATTATTAGATTCCCCGTTTAATTTAAAGAAAAAAATCATCCTTGCAAATTTTTGATTTGTGACTTCGTTTTTGAGATATTTATTTAAATTTATAAGGTTTCGAGCAGGCTAAACGTTATGATTGAACTGCCAAGAAAATACAATATGAGAGGCCAAAACTGTTTTTAACATTTTATTACTGACTAGACATACATCAAAGATACAAGAAAAGCTAATCAACAATTAAATTATGTTTTACAATAAGTTCTCAAAATGGAATCCACCGACCTCAATGCATTTTTGAGCTCTTCTGGCCACGGAATTAATTGCCGCTAAGACTTGAGGACGGTTTCTCTTCAGTTGACGCCACGCCTCTTCAATACGTTCCACCAAATCAAAAATTTGCAAGGGTGATTTTTTTCTTAAAATTAAAAGGGGAATCCAATAATTAAATTTTCTTTGCAAAATATCCAGTGGCGCCGAAGATGGGGAAGGGGGAAAGGAGGGTACCGGCCCCCAGTATCTACGCCACTGGAGAATTTTTAAAAATTATTTAATTATTACTTAGAGCTGTATGACATTAGCCTGTGTGCGAAATTTCATGAAAATCGATCAAGTAGTTTAGAAGTTATGATGAGGAAACCATTTTTTTCGAAACTGACACCCTATATCTTTGTTAGGAAACATTTTTGAAAAAAATTTTCTCATGAGAATCTATTTTTTTTTGTTGCTCTATCACATACCACAATTAATGGAGTTCAACCTAGCTTTGGCCTGCTCGCAACCCTATAAATTAAAATAAATATCTGAAAAACGAAGCCATAAATCAAAAATTTGCAAGGGTGATTTTTTTCTCTAAATTAAACGGGGAATCCAATAATTAAATTTTCTTTGCAAAATATCCAATGGAGCCGAAGATTGAGAGGGGAAAAAGGGGGGGGGGTACCGGCCCCTAGTATCTACGCCACTGGAGAATTAAAAAAAATTATTTAATTATTGCTTAGAGCTGTTCTACATTAGCCTGTGTGCAAAACTTCATGGAAATCGATCAAGTAGTTTAGAAGTTATGATGAGAAAACCATTTTTTTTTCGAAACTTTGACACCCTGTATCTTTGTTAGGAAACATTTTTGAAACAAATTTTCTTATGAAAGTTTACTTTTTTGTTGTTGTTCTATCACATATAAAAAAAATGACGTTTAACCTGGTCCACCCTGTATAATAAATAGAAAAGCCATACCTAGATTGACATAAGGATACAGAAAATCGCAACGTAAAATGCATGACGTAAAGAGTAAGAACTATCGTATTCATCTGCTTTTTTCATAAAAAATATAAATAATAACATTCGACAATATTATTCTCGAGATATAGTTTGATGAACATGACGTGATAGCATTCTCTGAAATTTTATCACATAAATATCTCTTGAAGAACCCTGGAAAAAATATGCATACGATTTATATTGGTCGAACCCACCATCGACGATTCAACCATCTCCATGATCGTTTCTTCTTCAAAACAAGCACACCCGTACCCACCAACAAAATCCCCAGCAATATTTCATTATTTCTCGGCATGTTTGAACTACCTGAAAAATAATTTTATCTGTATAATAGGCATAGGAAATGAAAATATTGTTTTCCAGGGTTCTTCAAAAGATATGTATTTATGTGATAAAATTTCAGAGAATGCTATCACGTCATGTTCACCAAACTATGGTTCGAGAATAATATTGTTGAGTGTTATTATTTATATTTTTTATGAAAAAAGCAGATGAATACGACAGTTCTGACTCTTCACGTCATGCATTTTACATTGCGGTTCACTGTATCCTTATGTCAATCTAGGAATGGCTTTTCTGTTTACTATGTATAGGAACTGAGTGTAATCAATAATTAAATATACTTACTGTTAAGCTTTTCTTCCCAATTGAAATGAAATTATTATCAAACTGACCCTTCTAGATTCTAAGTTACATGTAAATAGAGGGTGGGGACAGCGTCTTCGTACAGGATTGGTCAAAGCTTATTACGTCTTACGCCGCGTTTGTGTGACGAACCTTACGTTTTACGTCTTACGTCTTACGTCTTACGGAATTTTCTGTGTGATGGCCTTTACGCGCAGAGGCACCCCCTCCCAGACCGGGAACCCGTCCCTATTCTTAGGTTATACCTACTAGTCCAAGAGCTAGCGACAAAATCGAGTGAGGTATTTTAAGATTGCTAAAAATTTGTAAATAGATGTTTAAATAGTAGTAAATAGGAACGGTAATGACCTGTCAAGACATACCGGGTTGTGTCATTGAAAAGTTAATATTTCAAAGTTCAAAAAAAAAAATAAATTATGTTGCTTCTACAAAGCTATAATTTATAGGGGATGCTCATTCATCTATTTTAAGGAGCTATGTAAAAGGACAGGTGATTCTGCTGGTTGCAAGTGACTGCCAGGCGAGCATATTAGTGCGACTCTGATAGCACTATTACCTACCTACCGCATGTCCCGCGCTGGACCTGACCAGTTGCAGGGACCTTGAAATTTACCTTCGGCCAGGCTTAGTCGGTATTCGAGCCACTTTTACCGATAGAAGTCGAGTCGGTAATTAGAGTTGGTGTCAATTCGGGAGATCGAAGCGTCTAACCTCGCATTAATATGCTCGCCTGGCAGTCACTTGCAACCAGCAGAATCGCCTGTCCTTTTACATAGTTCCTTAAAATAGATGAATAAACATCCCCACTAAATTATAGCTTTGTGGAAGCAACATAATTTTTTGTTCTTTTTTGAACTTTGAAATATTAATTTTTCAATGACGCAACCCGGTATGTCTTGACAGGGCATTACCGTTCCCATTTACTACTATTTAAACATCTATTTACAAATTTCTAGCAACCTTAAAATACCTCACTCGATTTTGTCGCTAGCTCTCCGACTATCAAGAGACACGGTAGTGTCTCGCGGCATGTTCATTCAAGTCGTCAGAACGACGCCGCTAGCGCTGTCGCCGCGAGCACCCGTGTATCTTTACAGGAAAAATGTCTGCCCCCTTCACCCCTCAATTTTAACATCGAATTTTCTCAATAAGCGGTATGTTGGGGGCACTGCACTAATCCTGTGGCACATTTTTCTATCTGGGAAAGCATATTATTATGGTAGTACAGCTGTACAGCGTTCCGATAATATATAATTGGAACTTTTGATAATACGAAAGGGGGAATATATCGATAAAGAAAAGATGATAAAATAATTACTTTATTATTGTAATCCAATTCTATCGTATCTCCTACTTTTCTACCACGGCTTTCCCAGATAGAAAAAGGTGCCACAGGATTAGTGCAGTGCCCCTAATATAATGCTAAAGTTGATACAGACCTTGTCGAAGCATGTCATGTCGATAGAATTTGATATTCCTACCGTGGCATTGTACCGCAGAGTTCTAGAGATTTTTAATTCCGGCATATTAGAGGTTAGTATAATACGAAAAAGGAAATATATCGACAAAGAAAAAATAATAACAAAGTACTTACTCCATTATTGTAATCCAATTCCATCGTAGTCATTATTTTTCTGCCACGACTTTAATTGTTGATAGTGGATGGATCAACCAATAAATTTGATTTTTCTTCACTATCAGCAATTAAAGTCGTGGCAGAAAAATAAGTAATACAATGTTATTGGATTACAATAATGAAGTAACTACTTTATTATTATTTTTTCTTTATCGATACATTTCCTCTTTTGTATTATACTATCACAAGTTCCAATTTATATACCGACCTGTCAAACGTGAAGTGTACGTGTACCTCACTTTTATTTCATCTCTTCTTCGCCTCTAGTGTAACGATGGAAATTACAAAATATCATAACTTTTCTGTATGTAACAACATATACCGAATATCCTCTGGCAAAAAAAACTCCTGATTTTGGATTTCCCTGACATTTGGCTGGAAGTAGTTGGCTCGATGCTTTAAGAGTTGGCTTCGGGAGAGTGCGCTGCGGTCTTACGAGCTGAGCGAAAAGTGTCAAAAGTCTGATCTCCCGGTACCTGTCAATTCGGGAGATCGAAATCGTTAATTTGTAAATAATGATTACTAATATGTAGAAGTGGTAAGAAATAATCATTCGGGTTTCTTCGATGATATTCCCCAAGTGTTTAAAAACCGTGTCCGATTTTTGCCAATAACTGTTGCTTCAACTTCCAGTGATATTATTAAGTATTACTGCAGAACGAGTAGGTTAGAAGATTTTCATGAAGACTCATGATTTTCTGATATGTCATCTCGTACAGGTGCAACTGAAGTGGATCTAGCTCGTGTCCTGTCCGTAAAAAGATGACTCGATGGACATTGGAGAATGTCAGACTTGTCACCGAGCGCCTATTACCCACGGTACATTAATTGCAATACGCGCTTCTCGTTTCAACTATTCCAGCGTTAAATAACTTTTACTTCTTTCACAAGCTAATAACCTTTTATGAACTGTTCGTGGTAGGAGGCAGCGATCAATAATAGCGACTCGTCGTAGACAAGTGTGCCGAACTACTACTGCGATAATGTGCCCAAGCTCATGGTCTATTCTGCGATTAACGTTAACATAATCGTGATTATGCTCGGGTGATGGGTATTCCAAAAGAGGTAAAGTTGATACTAAACATCGGACGCTGTAAGCTGACTTGCTAGTGTATGCTTCGCAACTGGAACATCATCGCAGGAATAATTTGTCTACGATTAGTCACAATCATTGATTGCTGCCCCCTACGATCAACAATTCGTACAAGGTAAATACTTTGAAAGAAGTGAAAGTTATTTAAAACAGGAATAGTTGAAATGAAAAGCGCATATTGCAATGAAAATACCGTGGGTGAAAGGCGCTCGGTGATAAGTTCGACAATGTCTGATGTCGATCAACTCATTTTCTTCAGGATAGGACAGAAGTTACATCCTCTTTGTTTGCACCTTATGAAAGGGGACATGCAAGAAAACCGTCAAAAACTTCATGAAAATCTTGTAACCTACTCGTTCTGCAGTAATTACTTACTTAATCGCTGGAAGTTGAAGCCACATTTATGGACACCGATTTTCAAACACTTGGGGAAACTCATCGAAGAAACCCGAATAATTATTTATCACTTCTACACATTATTGAGTATTATTTACAAATTAACAATTTCGAGGTTAGAGACTTCGATCTCCCGAATGAGGTTGGCTGGGCAAAACTGAAGCAGATTGCGCCACCGAGCCAAACACCCGCGGGCAAATTTAAACGGTTATAATATATTATTAATGCTGCACTAATGTGACTAATATGACTGGTAAAAAAAATTGTAAAAATGAATTACAAAATAAAATTCAAATACAATCCCCATATGTATTATAAATATACATATTTAATTAAATCAGAAATGTTCAAAATTGGCTGACAGTACTGCATTCCCATACTTCGGAATGGGAATACAGTACTGTCAGCCAATTTATGAACACGCTCTAAATAATTTTCATTTTTACCTGCATCACCGCTAAAAGTTATTAATTGATCAGAAGTAAAATGAACTTCGCATAATCCTTTTCTATGATGAGGTGCATATTTTAAGAAATCGAGCCACTTTTGACGAATATCTTTCAATTTTTTTACAGAAGGAACCATAAACTTTGATTTATTTTTACAACTCGGTACTGCACACGAAAAAACCATTTTATATTACATTTTTTATTTCAATTTCACTACATATAGATTCATAAATTAAGGTTATATTTTCATTCTTTACTCCTGCAATGCCTACTATGAAGTAGGCTGACATATTGATATATCGATATTTCAAATCAGGCGGTCAAAAAGGGTATTTAGCTCGGTGGCGCCGAAGTTTACTTCCTCGACCACCAGCCAACCTAATTGACAGCTACCGGCAGATCAGAGGCCCCTTTCTCGAACCCGCTCGTATCTTTGCGTGCACGCATCTTAGCGAATAGACCAATCAGGATCAAGTATTCCGTATCAGGGAACGTATACGCATCTTAGCGAGTAGATCAATCAGGACCCCCACCACAACGGAATACTTGATCCTGATTGGTCTATTCGCTTAGATGCGTATACGTAACTTTGCGAGTGACTTGAGAAATTTATTTACGAGTAAGGGCAAAATTTCAGCGGTGCATGCAAAAGGATTTCTTAAAACTATTCCAACGTCTCGAGTTAATATGTAACAACATATATACTGTCATAAGTAGTATCTTTACATGTTATGAAACAATTCGTCACGGTTATTGGAAGAGTATACTTATTGTTAGAGTTAAAGGTAAAATGTCTACATGGATTTCTGAAGACGACCAAGATATAAGAAAAATCCGATGGCCTGTAAATTCGAAAGCGGTATGTTTTATTTCTCCAAAATACTAAAGCAAAGTGAAAAATATAAGGGCACTCTAGTTTATAAATCCCTTTCAAAATATCACGAGAATAAATCAAAAGTAACGTGGTTATAATTAATTAGCTCGTATCGGTATAAAATGTGAGATTTTAGTTTGGTGGTAATAAAAAGCTATTCTCCTACATGTATAGGTACGTATTCTCCTCATGAATAAATTCCAAAAAGTAATGAAATCCCCCACAAAAACAGATTCTCTGTAAAAAAAGGCGGCATGTTCATTCAGTGCCAACAAAAATTGATACGTAAAATACTCTCCAAAAAAGATTTGAAATCAATTAAGATCGCCATGTTCAAGATTTATGTATAAAAAGTAAAAGGCTTCATTTGAAAGGAAAATTATTGTAACTCGTTACTAAAAAATTCGACTAAAAAAATTTAGGTATAAACAAATTTTCATAAAAAGTTCACTCTCTTAATGTGTTCCAACAGAACAGTCCTTGTAGGTGGTAACGAACAGAGTATGTCTTCCTTTGCACCAGCTACTGACAAGGTGAATTTTTTATACCGAAGCTCATTGATAGATAAACTCATTTCTTTATCCGTGGCGTATAGGTGCTTCATAATTCTTTCACCAATCTCGTAGAGCTCGTCTGAAGTTTTACTCGCAGCATAAAAGACTGATGTAGATTGACAGAGGATTTCATCCTTTTGTAAAAACGATATAATCGTCTTTTTTCCTTTGTTATAAAAAGCACTAGTTATGTCACATCCAACAAATGCATGTGCAAACAAAATAAAAGGCGTGAAATGTCTATTGTCACGAGTTGAATACAGTTTCTTTTCCTTCTTACTGGTGAATACAATTGTATAAAAATGTAGATTCACAAGTCATGTGGTGTGAGGCCAACGAGTAAAACCAAAAGATCTACGTCATTACCGACGACAACTATCGGTTTATCGTTCAGTTCTCGACGACGTTCCATTTCGATTGCGGTATTTACAATCAGGGTGTCAGCGTCTTCTTCTACTACTTCTGTTATAATGCCTTCAGTTCTTAAATAAGTAGACAAGAGTTGCACCAGTTTGAATTTATTCACCACTTGTCTTTTGTCACAGTCATGGGGTTTATTGCAACTTGTTAATTGCAACATCCTGTAATTAACCTTTCCGGGAAAAAGATTATGAACAGCCTAGATTCGCCGAAACATACCGCTCGTCTCGCCGTTGCGACCGATGGCGGGATTAATTCTAAATTTAATTAACGCTTCACTTAGATCGCGATAATAATGAACGGTAAGAACCGATATAGACGTCCGCTTAAGGTGAGATGGAACACTACTATTATACAAATTGAAAAATGTACTTTTAATATTACATCGATGCGTATGGGAATAACGTTCAGCGCTATAACTAAAGAAGCAATGTGTAAATGCTGCATCTGAAGTATTCGTTCAGGATGCTCTCTCGACTTTTGCAAATAACTCCAAAACTCCAATGTATTTTAAGAACATTGAAGTTTGCACTTATTTATTTGCCAAAGAAAAATCCACAGCAGATGAACTGCGCCACAAGTTAATTACCCGTAATATCGGTTTCAATGTCAATGTATCCAAAGTTATTTGCACTTCTGATGCTTTGTATTTACATTGCTTAAGACCAGCAGCCCAAACATATTTGTGGAGAAATTCCTCACAATCAATATGTGAGCCTCTGAACTTTCTCCAATTCGGCTATAAAAGACGAGATGGACAGCTCCACCCGGTGCAAATGACAAAACCGCCTTTGCCAAATTCTTTAATCAGGCCTTGCAAATGTAATGCTGATTGCAGAACAATGTCCGGTGGAACGCGCATGCGTCAGCACCTAAGCTGAATGAAAGGAAGTGAGAAGAAAGGAATGCAAGTGAGAAGAAAGATCTCGACCTCTCTCTGGCTTCGTGAAAACCGAGAGATTCCTTCTATTTCGTCTTTCGGGACAATTGACATGGCGCGCTAGGTACTATGCGGTCATACAGGCATTTTTATGATTTTTTTCTGTCAGTAGGGATTGCGCATTTAACAAAACCCCAAAGTATTTTTTTCCGAAAACGCCTTAGAAATAAAAAAAAATCACATCAAATATTTCCATGATTGGTATATGGGGCATTCTTTGTCAAGACAGCCACCTTTTTCATGAGGGTCTCAAAAAAATCTTATTTTTATTTACATAGTCATACTTGATGAAAAAGCATTACCTAAATTTTTTTAGATTTTTTTCAGGCGCCGTTAATACATCAATTTGAAAAATAAATTTTAACTTTAAAGTTTCAAGTATACTATTAATCTCATAAACAACTTTGTATACATGAAAATTTTTGTTTTTTTCTCAATTTTTCAAAAAAAAAATATACAAAAATTTTTAAGTGACATTAAAAGGCATTTTCTTACAAAAAAGTGAAAAAAACACCAAAAAATATTTATTTCGCCAATGCGACAGTCTCGATTTTTCTTAAAAAAAATTCAGTACATTTGAAATCAATAAAAACTGTGCAGAAAAAAATTTGGTAGTGGGAGGGCCATTTCTTCAGGAAAAAAAAATTCTTTTTTTTTCTTAAAAATTTTTTTTTAATCAGAATGTTGTGTATCCTTCTATGCATAGATGCATAATTTTAAGAGAAAAAACTTGAAAAGAATTTGTTTAAAAATCAGAAAATTCTTTTTAAGTTTTCTCTTAAAAATTTTTTCAAAAATCCGAAAATGTTCTTTATGTTTCTATGCATAGATGCTCGCTTCGCTTGGGCAGCAAACTTCACACTCGTCGGCAATCACCAACTTTTAGCCCTTGTTGCACAATATACTATTTTATAACACGTGAATCGAAAGTGGTGCTTTTCATGCTAGTTTTACGGGACGAAAATAGCAAATTGCACGCTAGGATAGAAAAGTTGAGCTCGCGCATGCGCAGTTTATACTTGCTTCACTTTCGTCCCTTGAGTGAATTTTCGTTCACTTTCGTCCCTGAAAACTAGCATGAAAAGCACCACTTACATTCACTTGTTATAAAAAATATCGTGTGCAACACGGACCAAAGTTGGCGCCGACGAGTGTGATTGCAGCCCTCGCTTCGCTCGGGCAGCAAACTTCACACTCGTTGGTAATCGCCAACTTTCAGCCCTTGTTGCACAATATACTATTCTGTTCAAAACTGGATCTACCTATGTTCAGTTCATGCTAATATATACTTGAAGGCACCCTTGGACTTTCGACGCGGACCGAGATTTCGACCGAGTCGGCGTCGTAGGAAGGTTAGTACAATACTGCGCCGACTCGGTCTATAGAACCGAGACACTTATTGCCAGTTTTAAGGCGCAAAATATCTTTCTGTTCAAAATTTAATCTTCTTATGTTCAGTTCATGCTAATACATACTTGAAGGCACCCTTGCCCTGGTGGGAAGTTTTTTACTCGTACACTTCGGCGTGGAGGCAAATATATGAAAAATACGCGTGGCAGTGAACGTGTTAAACATAACCTTTATTCCGACAAACGATAGTCGGAATTCTGAATATTGATTCTTACCGCTCAGTATCATCGCGGTCAAAATACCTCACTAATCTAGGGGTCAATCTAGCCATAAGGAGGGCGATATATTTCGGTAAATCTAGGTTGCTAAAGAGCTCGCAGCCTTGCACCTTTTATTTTATACTAGATATAGTTATTTTTTAATTGCAATTTCTTATACATATACACACACATATATTTATATAAATTTATTTCCTTCTCCTTCTATTATATAAAATAGTTTTCGAATAAATGTGTCGCTAAAGACCCTGGCGGGGGGGGGGGGGGGGCGGATGCGCGAAGTACGGACAGTTGTTAGAGGAGGAGGAGGAGGAGGAGAAGTAGAAAAAGGAGGAGAAGAAGAAGAAGAAGAAGAAGGAGACGGAGAAGGAGAAGGAGAAGCAGAGGAAGAAGAAGAAGAAGTAGAAGAAGAAGTAGAAGAAGAAAAAGAAGAAGAAGAAGGAAAAGAAGTAGAAGAAGAAGAAGGAGGAGGAGGAGGAGAAGAAGAAGAAGAAGAAGAAGAAGGAGAAGGAGAAGAAGAAGGAGAAGGATAAGGAGAAGAAGGAGAAGAAGAAGAAGAAGAAGGAGAAAAAGAAGAAGGAGGAAGAGAAGTAGAAGGAGAAGAAGAAGAAGCAGAAGTAGAAAAAGGAGAAGGAGGAGAAGGAGAAGAGGAAGAAGAAGAAGGAGAAGGAGAAGGAGGAGAATAAGAAGAAGGAGATGAAGGAGAAGGAGAAGAAGGAGAAGGAGAAGGAAAAGGAGAAGGAGAAGATGGAGAAGGAGAAGCAGAAGCAGAAGCAGAAGAAGGAGAAGGAGGAGAAAGAGAAGGAGGAGAAGAAGAAGAAGAAGAAGAAGAAGAAGAAGAAGAACGTATTGAACGAAAAAGACAGCAACGAGGTGATGCTGCTGCAAAAGCTTGGGGAAGCGCCGCGACAGCGGCGCAGGGGCGATAGCCCCCCGGGGGTTGTCGAACGAAGCGAGTAGGGGCGGAGCCCCCTAGTTTAACAATATAATAATCTGGTTTCATTTCATGATCTTCGATGTGTAAAATTTAATTCTTTCTCTTCTTTTTCATTATGCCTTCTCGATATTTTGTACAAAGTACAACTGATAATATTTTAAGATTATAGAATATTATGGTAAAACTGATATTGTGGTAAACTCGAACTAAGAGAGAGATGCTACAATATACCGTTTAAAGGGTGGACTCACGCCGAGAAACTTCCAAAAGCCCCGACAACACCCGAAAAGCGTGAATATGAATAGCTTCTCGCCTGAGAACATTTTGACAACCACCCATTTCCTCAAAATAGCTAATTCGGCGAAATTTGGCAACAGCACCGGTATCCCAGTTAAATGCCAAGGTCACGGCACCGCAGCGGCAAATATCAAAGGAATTTTATGGAGTGTTGCTTTGTTACTCTGTGCTTAGGATATAATATAAGAACAACCGCTCCGCTCATAATTCATTGTATCGTCGTGTATTGCCTCGCAGTGTCGCTCGCACCTCTTGCACATTACAACTTCCGTTGCATTCGATTAAAGTTTAGTGTATCCTCAGTTAAATCGTTCAACTATTGTAACTCGTGTGTTCACTTTACCCCACATTCACCTATGCAGTTTCACTTCTATCGCGCAGCTTTCTACGCACTCGTTTTTTTTCTATGGGGGTACCTCAAATCGTGTGTTTACAAGACCAAGCCTCGTATGTACGTTAGATAAGTGAAAGAAGCGATCCGTCCAGAAATCACTCGAATCAACAGAGATTTGCTGGAAAGAGTGAAGACCAGTTTTCGTAAACGACTCCAACAATGCATCGACGAAAACGGACGTCACATCCCGAGTCAAAATTGTGCCCCTATTTTGATGGCCAAAACCTCTCCATTGAGTAGAAGCTAAGGCATTCAAAGTAGGTTCTCGCTCTATGTTATTTGTTTCTACTTTGAAGCTAAAAATCGGAGAAATTTCCGCATTTTCCACTTTTAGCTCCAAAGTAGAAGCAAAATAACATAAAGCGAAAACCTACTTTGCATGCCTTAGCTTCTACTCAATGGAGAGGCTCTGGCCATCAAAATAGGGACAAAATTTCAGACTCGGGCGGTCACCCATCCAACTACTGTCCGCAATTTTTGCTGCTTAACTTCGTTGATCGGTCGGTGTCCTCGAGTCCTCATCTGCTGCACGCTCCTGTGATATCAAGTATTACTATTGGTGTTCATATGAAGTTTGATGTACAAATGTACGTTGCTTTTTCAATCAATAAGAAAGAGCTCGAATAAATAATATTTTATAATTGTATTATTCTTTTCGCAACATTTTTCTAAATTTATGATTATATCTTTTGATAAATATTCTTGCATAAACGCAAATTGATATTAATAAATAAATAATGATATGAATGTTTATTCATCCTACATTAATTAATTGTCTTTGGTTTACTATAATAATCTGTGATTTTTAATAAACAATATAAATAAACAATAAACAATATAGTTTATAACTTGCTCAACATACTCTGGAGACTCGAAGTCAAATAACTTATTGATTTAATAATTGAACAAATTACATTTTTTGTCCATTTATTCACAAATAAATTTTTAAGTCCCTATATGCAGGAGACCGACATTTTTCTAACAATAAGTCCCGTTCGTCATGTTGAAAATATTCTAAGTCCGAAACTCTGACACAGTAAAGGGGCTTTGATCATCAAAATAGAAGCAAAATTTTAATTCACAACGAGGCCCTGTTTTGATGCCATAACTTCTACTCACTAGAGACGTGCTGTGGCCATCAAAGTAGAGGCAAAATGTCGACTCGCGCGAGGAGACCCTATTTTCAATGCCATAGCTTCTACCCAGTTGAGGTGCTGTAGCCATCAAAGTAGGGGCAAAATTTCGACTCGCGCGGAGACCCTATTTTAAATGCCATAGCTTCTACCCAGTGAAGGGTCTCTGGCCATCAAATCAGGAGCAAATTTTACAAACATGTTCAAAAAGCATCAAAATAGGAGCTCGACGATCATATAGCATCAAAATAGGTTTGAAAGGTCGCTGTGTCCATCAAAATAGGGGCAAAATTTCGACTCGGAATGCCAGATTTAATTTTCCGTACATGAATATTATAAATGCTTTGTTCTCACATATGTTGTTCTATGAATACATTTTTCTTACAGCCAAAATTGAAAATTTTATTATTATTTTAAAAACACTTGGTTCCAATGCCCCACCCTGTATTTACCGCGAACGCAATATTCCCATTCTATTCTGTATCTTTGAAGAATTATATCATGTTGATTATTATTGACTTTGAGATGTTCAGGTATTCCTGTCCAATGGGTGAGGAATGCATATTGAAACGCGAAGAAAACTGCCACGATTTCCTCTGTTCGACGAGTCCCGAATGCAGAGCCAAGAAAATCTACAAGAGCCCGTGTTTGACTGGTGCACCCCTCAGTGATGCCGAGGGAAATGCTGTGACCTGCACTTCGAATAAAACTTGCCATCACGGATACACGTGCACGATGGTTCCAGAAGCCGAGCAATCCGTTTGCTGTACCCTCACATCCCCTGTAAGGTCGCCCACCGGTAAGTGACCAAGTATGATATATAAGTTTTATTTGGAAACTTCACGTAGGTAATAGACTTCTAAATAATTCTAGATAGACTTATGTGATCGTCACGACGTTCATATAAACTATGATAATCGATTGTTCTAAAGTTTACGTTTATTTTGCTGCATGATTTAGAAAATAACTATTCTTAAATAAATTGTTAAATTTATAATATAATGTGATTCAAATTAAAATGGCTGTATTTATTGTAGCATACATGAAGATACATGTTTAGCATTTTATTTGTATTATTTTCAAATAATTTAGTGTCACAAATATATATGCTTAATGAATACTTATTTTAAAATCTACATTATGTTACTTGAAGTCCATAATTCGAGCGAAATTATAATTGAACAAAAAAATAAAAATTGAAAAAGCTACCTAAATATATCAATATCTATCTATAAGTACAGACTGGACTAGAAATGCTATCCTAAAAGTAGGTTAGAATTTAGATGGTAAGTAGTCGTTAAATATGGCTGAAATTCTCCAGAAATATAAAGCAAAGGTGTAAATTTGCAAACAGACATTAGTCAGAGCGATAAAAAATTTCTTTCATCCTCTTCAGGTGATAAGTTTGAAAAATAAAAACCAGCTATATAGGGCTCCAATGTTAAATTTCGAGTGAGAGAAAAATATTTAAAATCAAGCGCGTATTGTAGTGGCTTCGGTGGTTTTCAACCACCCTGATTTCATTGGTAACCATTATAAATACGTAGTTTTAACTCCTGAACGCGAGTGATTACCTCTATTGCGTACAAATAAAGAAGAACTATGGAAGCTTGTCTTTAAGGTAAATCAATATCACTGATTTCGAGAAAAATAATTACAAAGGCATAAGGTGGTATCACCATTCCCTGGGTAACTACCTTTACTGCAAAAGAGTGAACAAACATTTTTAATATTTGTTCTTTTAAAGTGAATCGATACCACTAATTTCGAAAAAAAAGTAATTTAAACATTGTTGGTAGTATTATTTTTTGATCGAAGGTAACAACTCTTATTGCGAAAAAAGGAATGAAAATTCCAGGAATTTGTCTTTAGATTATTGATACCGCTAATCTCGAACGATATAATAAGAAAATGTTATTGTCCTCTGAACAAACATGATCACCCTAATTTCAGAAAAAAATGAAGAAAATTCCGAGAGCTGACCTCTTTAGGGTGAATTAATAATACATTAATTTCGAGAGAAATGCTTAACAATTTTTGTCTGCATCCGTTGATCAAGGATGGTCACTCCTACAGCCAAGATTGGCAACAATTTTGAAATTTTGTTTCTCAGATAAATCAACGGTATGGTATCAACGGGAATGGTAGAGGGGAGAATTTTTGGGAATTTAAGGTCCCTCATTACAGGTTTTCGAACGGTTTAAAATTGGTAGCACTACGTTGGACACATACGCCTTAATAACACAAAGAAGTAGGTATATTAGATAATATCTCCTTTTTTAAATATTTTTCTAGATACGAATAAATTAGAAACGTTTTAGGTAGTCCTCTACACATCCTAATACATTGCTTTTTTTTTAAATGTAACCTCGATGCTTATTATTCGCTAGTCAAAATAGCAAGCAAATTAACAGGGAGTTAAAAGGTGCAAGATTTTGAACTATAATTAGATTTTTAGAGTACTTACGATAAATTTCAACATCGATACGATCCGTATCCTGTCTTGTGAAACTGAGTAGAGCTTATTTCAGGAGGTCCGTTGATGCCCATTACGAGAAATCGTGTTATTACGATTTCATGTAATCAGCAGCTTTTCCTCGACACATTATGTCTACGCAACTACCATTGCGTCTTCGAATGATTAGTCTCACAATGTTCCGAGTGCCCTTTCCCTTGATTTCGGCAAATAACAATGCTGGATACTGAAACTCTCAACCTACACTTTCCCTTATGAATTCGACTAATAATATTCCTGGAAATTGATATATTTATATGTATTTTGGTTGAAATCAAGAGAAAGCGTTCTTAGATTGTTTCGATACCCAGCAATATTATTTGTCGAAACCAAGGGAAATAGTACTCAGAATATTCTAGGCTTAGTCAATTGATGACGCTAAAACAGTTTCGTAAACCGATGTATCGCGGAAAAGCTACATGAAAGCGGAAAAAGCTGCTGATTATATGAAACCGTAATAACACGATTTCTCGTAATTGGCATCACCGGACCGAAACGAGCTCTACTGGGTTCCATGAGATGGTATACGAGTCACAACGATGTCGGAATTTATTGTAAGTACTCTAAAAATCTGATATAGTTCAAAACTTTTTACCTCTCAGCTCCCCTGTCAATTTGCTTGCTACTTTGTTCAGCAAATAATAAGCATTGTAACTATATTTTTTAAGAAGCAATGCATTAGGATGTGTAGAGGACCATCTACAATGGGTTCTGATTGATTCATACTCATACAAATATTTTAAAAAGGAGATATCATCTAATATACTTCTTTGTGTTATTAAGGCTTATGTCCCACGCAGTGCTACCAGTTTCAAACCGTTCGAAAACTTGGAATGAGGGATCTTAACCCGCTCAGGAAAAGGAGAAGTACTAAATCAAGAACGAAGGAGAAAAGAAGTTTTTGTCACTCAGTGTCAAAAACCTCGGTTTTTCGATCGTCCTCGACGCTTGTGAAATCGTATTTCACACACTGAAGCTGCTCAGTGTGTAAACAACCTGCGCAGTGCGTGAAAGTACATACGCAGTGCGTGAACAGTTTTTTCTTCACTGGCGCCCACGCTCCAACCTTGATTTTGACACTGGCGACAAAAAGTCAAATTCGATATTCGTTTGTTTCGTGCCGTTTTTAAATCGTGTGATAGCCGCACTCGCTTCGCTCGTGCGGCAAACTTCACACTCGTTAAAAACTTGCGCTTCATGCACTCATATCGAAAATAACTATTAGATGACTATTAGAATTCAATACAAAACAAAAGAAACGCGAAATCGAAATCACTGCTATATCGGACGGGGGGCTACAAGATTCACAACAGGCTACAAATGTGTTTCGGGGAAAATTCGATATGGGATGCAGCACGCTACAAAATTCGCAAAAAGAAAGTCTACTAATATGATTTTGGTAAAATTCGATACGGGTGATAATGAGAAGGACCGCCGCACAAATTCCGGCATCCTTGAGAAAAATCCTCAAAGAGAACCACAATTCTTAAACCCTTTCACTACTGAGTGTTTATTGAGTACAGTGGAAGCACGCGGGTAAATTTCTTCAAATTTTCCATACAAAAATTACTGACATCACTGTACACATTAACCCTTTCACTACCGAATTTTGATCGAGTACAGTGGAAGCAGGCGGGTAAAATTCTTCAAACTTTCCATATAAAAATTACTGACATCACTGTACACGATCGTGTATAATGCCACCACATACGCAATCATAAGACGAAAAGACAAAACGGGCTTAAAAGGCTAACAAAAATCACTAAATCTCCGCCTCCGCTTACGCTCGACATTCATTAGGATTCGGCATGAAACTCGATACTAAAAGGGACTCGCCTCCACCTTGCAAAAGGGACGCGATACTCGAAAGAAACGCTACAAATGTCTTGGTCCACACGGACACGAGCGAATAAAAAGAAACATGAAAATACCTAGGTCACCACGAACACGAACCGAAAAACGGAAAAGGGGGAAAAGCCTTGTTTATCATGGACATGAGCCAACGTAAGGGGAAACCCCCACAAAAACAGATTCTCTGTAAAAAAAGGTGGCATGTTCATTCAGTGCCAACAAAAATTGATACGTAAAATACTCTCCAAAAAAGATTTGAAATCAATTAAGATCGCCATGTTGAAGAGTTATATATAAAAAGTAAAAGGCATCATTTGAAAGGGAAATTATTGTAAATCAAGTGACTACAAAATTCGACTAAAAAAATTTATAAAAAAATTTTAATAAAAAAGAACTTGCCGCGTTTAAGTTTTCATATTTTGTTCACTATACCGAATAATTGGCAGTGCTTGGACGTTGCTAGAGTGATTCATAAATTGCACTGCCGAAGTCAAATTCAGAGAAATTCAGAAGGCCCCCGCCTGATCGGTTTCTCGTGCGACATTCGGTATACTGGTGGTATCATATAAGTGTATGAATTTATTTAAAATCATAAGTGCATAAACATCGAGTATAATTATGTCTGAATTTTTTATTTTGAAGAAAAAAAACGCGGCAAGTTCTTTTTTATTAAAATTTTTTTATAAATTTTTTTAGTCGAATTTTGTAGTCACTTGATTTACAATAATTTCCCTTTCAAATGATGCCTTTTACTTTTTACATATAACTCTTGAACATGGCGATCTTAATTAATTTCAAATCTTTTTTGGAGAGTATTTTACGTATCAATTTTTGTTGGCACTGAATGAACATGCCGCCTTTTTTTTTACAGAGAATCTGTTTTTGTGGGGGGATTTCACTACTTTTTGGAATTTATTCATGAGGAGAATACGTACATGTAGGAGAATAGCTTTTTATTACCACAAAATTAAAGTCTCACATTTTATACCGATATGAGCCAATTAATTATAACCACGTTACTTTTGATTTATTCTCGTGATATTTTGCAAGGGATTTATAGACTAGAGAGCCCTTATATTTTTCACTTTGTCTGTTAGACATCTAGATTTCAACCATGTTTATAACAAATATAGATGTCATTTTTTAGACATATAGACATCTTGTAGATATCTGACAGATTTACGTATCAATTTTTGTTGGCACTGAATGAACATGCCGCCTTTTTTTACAGAGAATCTGTTTTTGTGGAGAGATTTCACTACTTTTTTTTTGGAATTTATTCATCAGGAGAATATGTACATGTAGGAGAATAGCTTTTTATTATTAAGTATTATTGCAGAACGAGTAGGTTAGAAGATTTTCATGAAGACTCACGACTTTCTGACATGTCATCTCGTACAGGTGCAACCGAAGAGGATCTAGCTCATGTCCTGTCCGTAAAAAGATGACTCGATGGATCGGAGAATGTCAGGCTTGTCATCGAGCGCCTTTCACCCATAGTACTTTCATTGCAATATGCGATTTTCGTTTCAACTATTCCTGCTCTAAGTAACTTTTACTTCTTTCAAAGCATTTACCTTGTACGAATTGTTGATCGTAGGGGGCAACGATCAATGATTGTGACTAATCGTAGACAAATTATTCCTGCGATGATGTTCCAGTTGCAAAGTACACTAGCAAGTCAGCTTACAGCATCCGATGTTTAGTATCAACTTACCTCTTTTGGAACACCCATCACCCGAGCATAATCACGATTATGTTAACGTTAATTGCAGAATAGACCGTTAGCTCGGGCACATTATCGCAGTAGTAGTTCGGCACACCAATTGCCTTTTAGTTTTAATAGACGAACTTGTCTACGACGAGCCTCTATTATTGATCGCTGCCTCCTACCACGAACAGTTCATAAAAGGTTATTACCTTGAAAGAAGTAAAAGTTATTTAACGCTGGAATAGTTGAATGAAACGAGAAGGGCGTATTGCAATTAATGTACCGTGGGTTATAGACGCTCGGTGACAAGCCTGACATTCTCCGATGTCCATCGAGTCATCTTTTTACGGACAGGACACGAGCTAGATCCTCTTCGGTTGCACCTGTACGAAATGACATATCAGAAAATCGTGAGTCTTCACGAAAATCTTTTAACCTACTCGTTCTGCAGTAATACTTACAATTAATATCACTGGAAGTTGAAGCAACAGTTATATCAAAAATCGAATGATTATTTCCTATCGCTTCTACACATTATTCACCATTATTTACAAATTAAACATTTCGAGGTTAGATGTTTCGATCTCCCGAATTGACAGCTACTGGGAAATCAGGGGTCCCTTTCTCTAAGTCCCTTGCAAGAGAAACGTATACGTTTCTTAGCGAGTAGACCAATCACAACGGAATACTTGGTCTTGATTGGTCTATTGGCTAAGATGCGTATACGCAACATTGCGAGCGAGTTAGAGAAAGGGGCCCCAGACGATTGACACTTCTCGCTTTTACGGCTCGTAAGACCGCAGCGCACTCTCCCGAAAGTAATTCTATGAATGGCTAGAGAAACGACCCAACCACTTCCGACCAAATGTCAGGGAAATTCAAAAGTTGGAGTTTGCCATCGGACATCAAGAGACACGGAAGTGTCTCGTGGCATGTTCGTTCGCCTCCTTCAAAATTTGCGCTCAGAAATGACAGCGCTGAGTTCACCAACCGTGAAGCGGGCACCCGTGTCTCTTTACAGGAATAATGTCTGCCCCCTCGACCCCTCAATTTTTACATCGAATTTTCTCAATAAATATATGGTTATAACCAAAACTATGCTTAGTTACGCCATATAAATTGATTGTTCTCTATTGATAGAGACCAGAATAAATTTTATAACTTACGTATTAACAGAGATTCATCCTCAAGGAGTGTTAGGTAGGTGTCCGCCTCCGATTTCGATCTCCTTGTAATATGTTGTAGTCCACTAAAAACTAAGAGATACGTATTTTTTCTTATCGGCCCATAAAGGGTTTTAAGGGGTGAAACCGACCCCCAAAGTCAGGACCAACATCGGGTGGTTCTGCAGTTTCAGGTAGAAACACCGAACCTACGGGAACGAGATCCATGGCAAATTATTCATTATAACGAGTAATGAAAATACACGTTAATCTGCCAATGGGGGTGTAAGGGAAGGGGGTGAACTACCCCTTCAAAACCAATTTTCTTGCCGTGATAGAAAAATTGTAATTTCTATTTTGATCGGACCATTTGCATTTTGTAGAGGGTAAAAAATTAAGGAACACGTGTTTTTGCATTTCAACGAAATCCCGCTCTAAAGGGATTACTTACCCCCTGATTCTGAACTCGATTATCGTGCTATTATAACTATAACTTTTTCTTTCTAGTTTTGCATTAGTACTTAAATAATCGAATTTACGTCAATATTACGGATTTTAATTCCATTTTGACATTTAACCATCGGTGCTATTTGTATACATGTACTTATATATAACCTGATGAATTTCATATGTCAGGTATAATAGTCTCATTTGCGCCATTTCTTGGCCCGTATGTATGATGTCATTTTATCTCTAGCAGATTACTTTTCATTATCACGTTTCCGGCATTTAATTCAGAGGTGTGGCCCTTACGCCTATTGTCCAAATATAGTCAGATATATTTTTATGGCTCAATAAACAAAAAGGATAGATATCTCTAATTTAATCCTTTACTGCGATATTCGTCCGTAATCAAAGGTACCTGATGATTATTTTTATCTTATCGGCACTTATAAGTATAGTGCCCGTTACCCACGATAAGTATTTTTTGTCAGTACCAGTTCAGTTCGTTAACGGAGAACGGTCTTTCTTTTGTGCACATTTCTCGTGTGATAATGAAAGTTAACCAACTTAACGTTATACATCTTTTGCTGCTTACGTTTGAAGGAGCAAATATCCCCGACAGTCCTGTAAACAATGAGGAGCTCGAATTGAAAGATAGTTTCGAGAGAATTTTATTCGATGGTATGAATGAATACAATGGAGTTGAAGTTGTGGAAGAAATCACTCTGGACTTTCAAGAACCTTTTAAAGAATGGGAATCAACTGCGATTGAAGATAAGACGAATTTGGACTGGAGTCCTGAACACTCTCCTGACAGGTGCACCAGTGATGACGAAGACTTGAGTTACGAGTACAAAAGTAATGCAGTGGAATTTTGGAGAAGTGGGAAGAAAAGAAAAAATCTATCCATTAACACCGTATAACATCGTTTCAAGAGAGTGAAATCTGCCAGACAACTTCGTCGATGGGCACACCAAATTAATCAAGGTGGAACGTATATGGAAAAATTGGCACGGATTTCCGAATATACCTTGAATAATATGAAGGCTGCTCTAGATTCTCATTTAATTGTTCACGATATGGATCTTCGAAGATGGGCCTTACAAGCACAGAAAGAAATAGGATATAAAGATTTCCGATTTAAAGCTTCTCGTTGGTGGTTATGGAATTTTAAAAAAGTACACCGTATTACATCGCGCAAAATTAACAAGTTCATTACCCGAAAAACTCTGGAACAAAAAGAAGATCTACAAGAGAGTGCTCAACATTTTGTAAAAGATATCAAATCTCTTATAAAAGAATACGGTGTAAAAAACATATATAATGCTGATCAAAGTGGCTTCCAGTTGGAAATTCATTCCGGCAGAACATTGGCCATTCAGGGAACAAAACAAGTAGAATGCCTTGTACAATCAGTTTCTTCAACAACTCACAGTTACACTATAGAACCAACGATATCGGCAGATGGAAAATTACTATCACCGATTTTTATGGTTATGAAGGATAAATCGGGAAATTTCGGCCCGATAGTTGAGAGCAACCTATTCAAACCTGCCAATGTTTACGTAACTGCATCGAAATCTGGAAAACTTACATCAGGTAGTACGTAATTTATTAAACTTGTTATAATGTAAACATAATCTTGAGTTAAAAATGGATATGCTAATGACGATACTTTACAATGCCTTATCTATTCTTACAGACCACTTCAAAATCTGGTTGGAAAAGGTTTTCTTCCGAAGTGTTGGTCAAAAGAGTCTACTCTTGATAGATTCTTGGACTGGTCATTGTCCAGAAGCTGCGAAAGCAGCTACACCTCTTGGAAAAACTCTCACGACAAAAATCATACCGGCAGGAACAACAGGAAAAATTCAACCCCTCGATGTGTTCGGATTCAGAGTGTGGAAAAATTACGTTCGACATTTTTCTGATGCTGTTTTGCTTCTTAATCATGATCTCAATTTACATTTGAGAAATAATATAATTGAACTACAATCATTAGTACATAATCAATTATCTTCGCCACGGTATCAAAACTTGTTTCGATATGCTTGGTTCAAAAGCAATTATACAAATGAAAAACCAGAACAATTTGACAATCCTGTTCCTTTTGCATTTGGGGATTCATCTCTATCGAAATGTGAAATTGAAGGCTGTACGGAAGTAGCAATAGTAAGGTGTTCTTGGTGTAAGAGATCACTATGTTTTAAACACTTTTTCGATGAGTATAACTACTGTGAAACCTATAAACCCTAATAACATGTCACAAAGTATTTATATTAATTGGAAGAGATACATGTATTTCATTTAATTTGTTAATAAAAATAAATGATATTAAATTTGACATCAATAGCATGAGTGCACCGTATTCTGGCAATGAATTGCGTCAGCTACAAATCCATTGTTCCAAAGATCCGATAAGATAAAAATAATCATCAGATACATTTGATTACGGACGAATGTCGCAGTAAAGGATTAAATTAGAGATATCTATTCTTTTTGTTTATTGAGCCATAAAAATATATCTGACTATATTTGGACAATAGGCGTAAGGGCAACACCACTGAATTAAATGCCGGAAACGTGATAATGAAAAGTAATCTGCTAGAGATAAAATGACATCATACATACGGGCCAAGAAATGGCGCAAATGAGACTATTATACCTGACATATGAAATTCATCAGGTTATATGTAAGTACATGTATACAAATAGCACCGATGGTTAAATGTTAAAATGGAATTAAAATCCGTAATATTGACGTAAATTCGATTATTTAAGTACTAATGCAACACTAGAAAGAAAAAGTTATAGTTATAATAGCACGATAATCGAGTTCAGAATCAGGGGGTAAGTAATCCCTTTAGAGCGGGATTTCGTTGAAATGCAAAACCACGTGTTCCTTAATTTTTTACCCTCTACAAAATGCAAATGGTCCGATCAAAATAGAAATTACAATTTTTCTATCACGGCAAGAAAATTGGTTTTGAAGGGGTAGTTCACCCCCTTACCTTACACCCCCATTGGCAGATTAACGTGTATTTTCATTACTCGTTATAATGAATAATTTGCCATGGATCTCGTTCCCGTAGGTTCGGTGTTTCTACCTGAAACTGCAGAACCACCCGATGTTGGTCCTGACTTTGGGGGTCGGTTTCACCCCTTAAAACCCTTTATGGGCCGATAAGAAAAAATACGTATCTCTTAGTTTTTAGTGGACTACAACATATTACAAGGAGATCGAAATCGGAGGCGGACACCTACCTAACACTCCTTGTTAGCAACGCGAAACCACGCCCCTTGCGCCTCAAAGTCGAGGATTTCATTTCTCGGCCGATAGCTATATGTCAAAATGTCACAAAATTTCCGGCAATCTTCGGCGACAGTCGGCTATGATCGGAAATGTGTATACATAGATCAAACACACACACGCGCCATTGAATGTGTGAGATATATTCCGGCTTTCATCGTCGACTGTTCGGCGCGATAATCGGGGGGGGGGGGGGGGGGGGGGGGAATGTGTATACACAAATGCGACCGCACGCATACACCATCAAATGTATAATATGTGAGAGAATATATATGTATGACTTCAAATGCCTGTATCTCCTTTCCTATAATTACTTTAAAAATATTTTTTCTTTTTCCTTGAATTCAGAAAATTATAGCGAGCATTTCTATTACTGCAATTATTTCCATGCAATACCATATATTATGGTTTCATGCCGATTATTATATATGTTCAATTGCTCGTATCATATGGTGACAGTAAATGTATCAAGCTGTCAAAATAGCTTAAAAAAAGAAGGAAATGACATGACTATATTATCGACTATCGGATTATTTATACCTTACTGACTGCCGATGTTAAATTTCAAGTTATCGGCCATAGGTATGACTGATTGGTTTGCCCGCGGATATACGGAGTTATTTATGGAAATCCTTTCACGAACGAATTGTTCTGGGGAATTAAGTATTACTGCAGAACGAGTAGGTTAGAAGATTTTCATGAAGACTCACGATTTTCTGACATGTCATCTCATACAGGTGCAACGAAGAGGATCTAGCTCGTGTCCTGTCCGTAAAAAGATGACTCGATGGACATCGGAGAATGTCAGGCTTGTCACCGAGCGCCTATTACCCACGGTACATTAATTGCAATGCGCGCTTCTCGTTTCACTCAACTATTCCAGCGTGAAATAACTTTTACTTCTTTCAAGGTAATAACCCTTTATGAACTGTTCGTAGTAGGAGGGAGCGATCGATAATAGAGACTCGTAGACAAGTTCGTCTATTAAAACTAAAAGGCAATTCGGTGTGCCGAACTACTACTGCGATAATGTGCCCGAGCTCGTAGTCTATTCTGCATGTAACGTTAACATAATCGTGATTATGCTCAGGTGATGGGTGTTCCAAAAGAGGTAAGTTGATACTAAACATCGGTTGCTGTAAGCTGACTTGCTAGTGTATGCTTTGCAACTGGAACATCATCGCAGGAATAATTTGTCTACGATTAGTCACAATCATTGATCGTTTACCCCTTCGATCAACAATTCGTACAATGTAAATACTTTGAAAGAAGTAAAAGTTACTTAAAGCAGGAAAAGTTGAGACGAAAAGAGCATATTGTAATGAAAGTACTATGGGTGAAAGGCGCTCGGTGACAAGCCTGACATTCTCCGATGTCCATCGAGTCATCTTTTTACGGACAGGACATGAGCTAGATCCTCTTTGGTCGCACCTGTACGAGATGACATCGCAGAAAATCGTGAGTCTTCATGAAAATCTTCTAACCTACTCGTTCTGCAGTAATACTAAATAATAAAAAGCTATTCTCCTACATGTACATATTCTCCTGATGAATAAATTCCAAAAAGTAGTGAAATCCCCCCACAAAAACCCATTCCCTGTAAAAAAAAGGCGGCATGTTCATTCAGTGCCAACAAAAATTGATACGTAAAATACTCTCCAAAAAAGATTTGAAATCAATTAAGAGATCGCCATGTTCAAGATTTATATATAAAAAGTAAAAAGTATCATTTGAAAGGAAAATTATTAGGTTCGTTCCAACAAACACGAGAACTGGTTCTGAACTCGACGGAGTGTGCGCAGTTTGACTTTTGGGACGGCTAGCTCAGACTGCGCAGACTCCGTTGAGTTCAGAATCAGTTCTCGTGTTAGTTGGAACGAATCTATTGTAAATCAAGTTACTACAAAATTCGACTAAAAAAATGTATTAAAAAATTGTAATAAAAAAGAACGCCGCGTTTTTTTACTTCAAAATAAAAAATTCAGACAGAATTATACTCGATATTTATGCACTTATGATTATGAATAAATTCATACACTTATATGATACCACCTGTATATAGTGGACAAAATATGAACTGTCTCTCTCTC